>RJWM01000019.1:197198-323249 GCA_004363535.1 Dasyprocta punctata
TTTTTTTGGTGAATTGAGGTCATTTACATAGATGGTTATTAGTGATTCATACTGGTTAATCTTTGTCATTGTATTTTCCTGTTGTTGGTTCTCTGCTTTTCCCCTTCATTTAATTGCTTACCATGCCTGGTGTTTCCTCTCTGTCATTGTTCTTGGAATTGGAGTCATTTTTATCTCTGTCTGGAATATCTTTCAGTACTCTTTGTAGCATTGGTTTGGTAGTCATGAATTTTAGTTGTTCTTTACCATGAAAATTTCTTATTTCTCCATTAATTTTGAAAGATAGTTTTGCATGGTACATTAATCTGGGTTTGAAGTTGTTTTCTGTCAGAACTTGAAATACTTCACTCCAAGTTCTTCTTGACTTCAAGGGTTGTGTTGAAAAGTCTGCTGTGATTCTGGTGGGCTTTCCTTTATAGGTGACCTATTTGTTTCCTCTAGCAGCTTTTAATATTCTGTTCTTGTGCTGAATTTCTAGAATGTTGATTATTATATATCTTGGCAGTTTTATTTTGGTCTTGGCTGGTTTGGAGTTCTATGTGCTTTGTTTATTTGTATGTCAAATTCTTTATTCATGCTTACAAAGTTTTCTGTCATTATTTCTGTGAAATATTTTTTTTTAATGGCAATTGTGCTGTCTCCAGCTTTCTCACTGACCCCCAACAATTTTATTTTTTTGTATCGCAGATTGAACTCACAACCTCATGCCTGCCAGGCAGGTACTTAGGCCACTGAGCTAAATCTCTGGCCCTACTTTTTGAGATGGGGTCTCACTATGCAGTTCAGGCTGGCCTTGACCTCACTTTGTAGCCCAGGCTGGTCTCAAACTCACAAGGATCCTCCTGCCTCAGCCTCCTGAGTGCTGGGATTAAAGGCATGTGTCACTACACCCAGCTTGACCCCAAACAATGCTATTTTTCTTTGGTTATCTTGTAGCTGTTGGGTTGATTTTTCATGGTCTCTTGCTATTTTAAAGATATCTTTCTTTTCATGATCAATAGTGCAATTTGTCTTTAAGATCGGAAATTCTATCCTTTCCTTAGTTCAATCTATTGCATATACTTTCAACGGGGGTTTGCACCTCTTGGATTTATGTTTGGATCTGTTTCATGGATTCCATTTCTTTCCTATGCTGGACATTTTTTGTTCCCATCATTTTTTAAAGCTCACCTATTACTTTATCTGTGTCTTCTCTAATATCTTTGATTTTAAGTATCATTTATTTTTATACTTGAGAGAATATTTTCTCTATAGCTTTTTCCACTTTTTTTTTTTTAATTCTCTTGCCATCATTTAAAAAAGTTCCCATGTCTGATTTCCAGCTTCGTGTATTTAATTAAGAGTTCTGGTCTTGTCCTGGGTGAGTTGCAGGTCTGGGGTTGCGTTTTGCATCTGTGTCTCGTCATTTTTTATTTTCTCTTTTTTATTTTATTTTGTTTTCTATGTTGATGCTTGCCAACATCTTACAAATGTAGCTTTATCAGTAGTATTAAAGCTTGCCTAGGAGATGTCTGTTCTTCAGCGATGTCCTCTAGATGTATGAGTTTCATAGTAAGTATTTCAAGAACCTACCTTCCCAATTTGCAAAGGATGCAAAATTACTATTTGGTTCAGCTCCCAATCCTTTGTTCCAGGGCTGTAGTAATGATTATAATCACATACTATTACAGTGTTATCATACAGGGGAGGAAAGCTGCCTATAGCATATATGACATCCTGGTTAAAACAGTGTAGTTAGTAGTAATGATAGTTTCAAGTACAGTTTAACTACTGACAAAAATGTAAGCTTTAACCTGCTACCTCCATCCACAGTAGCAAGCACTAAGGTTATATAACAAAACCAAACATATACTGTGTACTTGTATGCAGTGATTTTCCACTGAGTGGAGTGATATTACCATTCTGTGGGTAGTTTAAGATTGGTAGGGGATAGTCTAGAGTGCTGAATGAAGTCATATATATCAGAGTCAAGGGTGGAGGTCAAAGGACAATCATCTGAGTTTTTGGAAACAGAAGGACACAGGAGGGAAAGAATGAAATAGAATGTGAAGGAGTAATCGGAAAGGGCAAAGAATGGTTATTCACTTGAAAGTTTAAATTCAAGAAGTTCAGGAAAGGGAGAAAGAGGCTCAAAAGAAGAAAACAAAAAAGAGAAGAGGCCTAAACAATGAAAAAAAAAGAAGGAAGAGAAAGAGAGTTAAAAAGAAATGAAGACAAAGGAGACTAGAGAAACACAGGAGAGAGGGAGAAAGAAAAAAACTCCAAATACAAAAATAACCACAGAATATAAAACAAAGAAGATAACATTTAACCAGACAGGAAAGGAATAGGCAATCAGACAAACAAGGGAGAACAAAAGTAGTAAAATACCTCTGGTGTTTATAGTTCTGTGATAGTGTCCATTTTAGATCCTAGAAAAGTGCTAGGTTTGGAGCCTATCTTGGCTTCTGGATGTAAGAGCCAGGATTGGTCTTCTGTAGTTGGAATTTTGCAGAGTCCAACTGCTGGCTCCTCACTGCTACTTCAGATGCTTCCACAGTGCTGGTCTCCCTGATTACTCTGCCCTCCAAATATGTGTGTGCACCCATGTGCCAGGACTTGGCTGTTGTCCTGAGTCTTGAAGTTCTGGTCAGTCTAACCATCAAAGGTGTGTCCTTACACTCCTCTTGCAGACACCACAGTCCTGGTATCAATGGAGGAAGCACAGGGTGGGGACTCACACTCTTCTGGCAGGCATTGCCATCCCAGGGACAATGGAGTTAAGTACAGAGAATGGAGTCATACTCTTCTTGCAGGTACCATTGTCCCAGGGACCATGGAGGAAGCACAGAGTATGCACTTATACGGCTCATTCAGATTTTATAAATCCATAATTTCGTAGTGTAAAAAATATCTAGGTATTTTATTATAATAATGAAAAGTAGGTGAGTTAAAGAATCTATTCCATAGATATATTGTTACTGATTCGTAATTGTGGATATAACACTCCAACAGGAAAACTCTTTAAGGAATGAGTTATATCTGCTTATCAATTTAAAAAATTTTCAAAATTAGATAACAGAATTTGAATTAAAAGCAGTATTTCAACAATTAGAGCAAAGTAGAAAATAAAGTTAGCATAAAGTGTCATTTTTATATTGAAAAAGTAATTTCAAGAATCCAAAAATCTACAAGTACTATATATATATATATATATATATATATATATATATATATAATTATTATTACTATTTTCTGTCTGAAAAATGAAAAACTACAAAAATTAATATAGTGGGCCAGGAATTTAGCTCAGTGGCCTAAGCACCTGCCTGGCAGGTGCAACGTTGTGAATTTGATCCCCAGTACAAAAAAAATAAAATCAATTAAAAAAATTAATATAGTAAAATATTTTGTAAGATTTTTCAATGTAATATTAATTGTTTATTTTCTAATAAGAGTATTACCCCCTGGAGATTCTGGCTAGTAGTGGAACAAATACTACAAGTGTTTTATCTGTGAACAAAGTCACATATACTATTATAATGGTTTCCTCAAAGAATACAAAATAAGATCCTGTTAACTATTAGTTTTAGCTCATCAGAATATTAGATAAGGAACTGACTACTGAATATAAATGTGGAGCACAGGGCATAAGAAATGATACTATAGTTTATTGGAGAAATAAAAAGTGCATGTGACTAGACCGATTTCCAGCACAGTATCCATAATGAAACAAAGAATCATCCCTTTTATATATTACTTATTTCTTCACAGCGGACTACACACTGGTTTTACAACTTCATCAGAAGTATAAGCATACAAACTGATAATTTTATAATATACCATTCTTTTTTCTTTCTTAGGAATATTTCTAAATTACAGAGTTATACAGAAGTATAAATCAAAGTTCAGAAATGTTTTTCAAGGGTCAGATAGTAAATACAGTAGGCCTTGTGGGCTGTATGAACTCTGTTTAAAGTAATTGTCTCTGCTATTATAATACAAAAGCAATCTTGATGCAACATAATAGAATGACATAATAGAATGACATACCTGTACTTTAATAAAAGTTACTTACCAGATTTTGTTCCTAGGTCATAGATTCCTAAACTATAGTATAGACCAGCACTTTACAAAAGAAATAAAACATTTAGAACTATAAGCACTAATTATACTATCCTGGAAACAACTACTGTAAAATTATCATTTCGATTCAAATTTTTGTATTTTTACCACTTACAAATGTAATTCTAAACAAACTACAGTAAACTTATCCATTTCTTAAGCATTTCCGGTGAATACTATTATGAGATTTCATTTCACTATTTTTTGGCTCTATCACTTAATTATCCAATGTTAGATTTCATATATATTTAGATTGTTTTCAGTTTGTTCTTTGAAAAACATTTTATGAACACTTTACATCTATATCTGCTGGTATACAAATGCAAATATTAATCCATTGTATATTCCAAAATATGAAAGTGCTATATAAACATATGCAAATAATTTCAGCTTTGTAAGGTTATTTAAAATTATTCCTCAAAGTGATTGTATCAATTTACAATTTATCTTGCCACTAGAGTTTGTAACCACACTAATATTCAGATTTTCAATATAAATTTTGTACGAATTGGATGGAAGTCAAATTATTTAATTTTGCTTTTAAAACCTATATATTTGATTCCAAATGAGAATGAACTTTTCTACACTTTATTCATCACTTGTATTTTCCTTATTTGCAAAGTAACAGTTTTTTTGCCCACTTTTTGTAAAAGCATGAATATCTTATTAATTGGCAGATTTCTGTGTAACTTGGAAATTGTTATCGGTGTTAAAAATTTATCCTCTCAGTCTATGAGAGAACTCTTATTAAAACTGTGGTAAAATAAGTAAAAAAAAATCATTATCTTAATCATTTTGCATATGCAGTTCAGTAACAAGTATATTCATATTATTGTGCAAACAATTTTTGGAATTTTTAATCTGACAAAACTGAAACCATACCAGTGGTGGTGAACCTATGACATGTGTGCCACAGTTGGCTGTTTGTTATCATTGAAAGGTCTAAAAAATTTGCCATTTCTGAACTACATCCATTAAACAAATCTGTTTCCCATTGCTTCTCTCCAAACACTGGCTATTTCTGTTCCACTTTCCATGGAGGACTATTCTAAACTCCTCATCTAAGTACAATCATACTATATTTGTTCATGTGTTGACTGGTCATCACAAGGGTACATCTACGTGTGTCATACACCAGAATTTTCATCCATTCATTCATTCATTGTGGTACTGGGGACTGAAGCCAGGGAATAGTCTTCCACTGAGCTATACCAAGGACCCTTTGTATTTATTTAGTTTGGTTTATTAGTACATGTGTGTAGTTTACATTCCTATGGGAAGTTGGAAATACAAATCTAATTCCTGTGGGAAGTTGGTATACGTACATATTTTAATACATTTTTCATCTCTTGTCTTTCCCTCTCTCCTCCCTCTGCCTATCCTTTGATCTCTCTTTTTTTTGGTACCTTTTTAGTACATAATATTTTCATTCCTTGGAGTTGGTACATGTACATAACACATATGAATTATTTTTTATTCTTTTTTCCTTCTCTTGCTCCACATTCCATCCATCTCTTGATCCCCTTCTTTTTTGAAAATGACCTATCTCCCTACTTTCTGTTATCTATACTTTAATTTATTCTTTATTTTTGCCCTGGGCTTCTTATATAAGTAAAACAATATGATATTTAAGCTTGTGTGTCTGATTTATTTCATTTAACATTATAGCCTCAGGATACATGTATTTTCCTACAAATGACTTGTTTATCTTTCTTATGGGTGAACAGAATTCCATGGCATGGGATATGGATTAAAAACTTGTGGTTAATTTAACACCAGCTGAATTAAATCAGCATGGTGCTGAGTGTAGATGGCCCACCTGAGGAAAGCTGCCAGCATAAAAAGAGACGTGGAGAGGAAGAGTGAGGCATTGTGGGCTCTCCTGACTGTCACTGTTTGGAGCCATTGGTTCTCCTGGAGGAGCTTGTCATGGCTAGCTTCCCTGATGAATTCAGCCATTATCATCAGAGGAGCTCAGGACCTTGTCGCTGAGAATGGCTGCGGTTCACTTTGGAGGAGCTCTGCTCCTTACATTGAGCATCGCTTCCTGGCTCTGGAGGGGATGTTTGCTGTTTAATTGCCAGAAGCTTGTCATGCTGGCTTCCTGATATGTACTCAACTGTTCTCATTGTCAGAGGAGCTCGGGACCTCATTATCACTGAGGATGGCTGTGGTACTTTTTAGGGGAGCTCTGGTCCTTATTTTGAGTGTCACTTCTTGGCTCCAGTGTAGATCCCTCAACCTACTACCACAAATCCTTCACCCCGTGGGCACACTTTCTAGCTTCCACTGCTGACTTTTGGGGCTTCCCAGTGCAGACCCATAAAACAGACTGGCATGAGTACTTGTAGTGGGTCCTTGGCCTCCAGTTGGACTCGTGGGAGGCACTGTCACTGCCTATAGGTTTTTAGTTGGATTCATGTAGTACATTGCTGTGGGATCGAGGCCATCCACTGAATTTTCTAAGTCTTTAGTGCTGTGGATAGATTTCCTGCACTTTCTTGTATTTAACTCTGGGTAACCATCATAAAATATTATATATTCTGTGTCCTGTATGTAATTGTTCTTGCAACCCCTGACTATAACAGCATGTAAATACATTTTCTTTATCCATTCATCTTTTGACAGGCATAGAGGATGCTTCTAAGACTTAGTGATTATGCACTGTGTTGCTATAAAAATTGCTGTGCATGTATCATTGTCATATGATGCCTAACTCTTTTGGAAAGATACACAGAAGGGGAATACCTGAGTCAAATGAAATTTCCACTTGTAGTTTTTTGAGAAATCTCCATGCTAATTTCCACAGTGGCTGTCCACTGTACATTTCCATTACATTAACACCATCCATTTCCATTAGTGTAAAAAGGCTTCCTTCTTCCTCAAAGTCTCTCCAGCATTATTTGATTTCCTGATTATGACCATTCTGTTTATTTATTTATTTATTTATTTTAATTTTGAGACCGTGTCTCAGTTACTTGCACAAGCAGAAATTAAACTTGGGATTCTCATTCTTTATTCTCCCAAGTGTTGAAATTACAGGTGTACCCCACAGCAGCTAAACTACTTGCTTTAAAGTACTTTGGATATATATTCAAAATGGTATTTTTGGATCATATGATTATTTTTAAAATGTCTATCATACATTTTCCATGCTAGCTGATACATTTTTCCAACCAACCAACAACCACAAGTTTGCGATTTCTCCACATTTCCTAACAACTTTAATTTTCTTTTTTTCTCCCTACCTCCTTTCTTCCAATTTTCCCTCCCTTTTTGATAATAGCCATCTTAGTTGGGCTTCAGTATCTTGTGTTTTTCACTGTCTTGTTTTTAAACTGGATTCTTTAAGCCTATTGCCACTGAACTGTTAACAGTTCTTCATATATTCTGACTATTAACTCCTTAAGAGTAATATAAATTACAAATATTTTCTTCCTTTCCACAGATTTCCTGTTTACTTCATTCATAGTGTCCTTTGACGGATAGAAGTTTTAAATTTTAATAGTCCAATGTATCTATCTTTACTTGTTGACTGTGCTTTTGGTGTCACACCTAAGAAATCAAGGACAAATTAATTATCATGAAGCTTTTTGTCCTCTCTTTTCTTCTATGAGTTCTGCAGTTTTATGTTTTTATGTTCAGGTCTTTGATGAATTTTTAGTTAAGTTTTGTATATGGTGCAGGATATGGTTCTAACTTATTTTAGATAAAGATACAAAGTTTTTCTAATAATTGTAAACAAAACTTCTTCCTCCATTGAATACTGTTGGTACTCATAGTGAAAATTATTTGACAATATACAAGGGTTTAATACTGAGATAGAGTTTGATGTTCTGTATATGTGCATTTATGCCAATACTATACTGTTTTGATTACTGTACCTTTGTGGTAAGTTTTTGAATCAGGAGGTAGGACTCATTCAACATTTTTTAGATTTTTCAAGGTTGTTTTGATTAGTCTGGATTCCTGAAGATTATGTATAAATTTTAGAACACAGGTTTACACAAAATACTGATACTATGACAGATTGCAGTGAATTTGCAAATTGCTTTGAGTAGTATTAAACACCCTAGTAATATTAAGTCTACTAATACATGAATGTATTTCCAGTTTTTGTTCTTTTATATTTCTTTCAGCAATGATTTAACAGTTTTCAGTGTACAAGTCTTTTACTACCTTTTAAAGACTATCTCCAAGTGTTTTATTCTTTGTGATGTTATTAAAAATGGAATTATTTTAATTCCTTTCTAAACTGTTTAATGTTAGTATACAAAAATGCAATTGATTTCTGGGTGTCAATTTTGTGTTTTGTGTGTGGGTTTTTCTTGACTAGGTCTTTAATTCTTTGCTACAACTAATCTACATTTTAGAGTTTCAACAAAGCTACTTTGTGTCATACATTGTTATTTATTTAGCATTTCTTTGAGGAACCAGGGCTTGGAGCTTGCTTCCCAATCATCATCTTGTTAAGGCTACATTTGATCTTTGAGTTTTTTAGTGGTATCTTTTGCTAAAACAAAGTTAAGTTCAGTATATCAAATTATCAAAGTCTACATTTTGTGCTGCTGTATTTGGTTTAAGAAATCTTGCCCACTTCTGGTATTTCTGATATTATCCTACAGTTTGTTCCTCTAAGACATTTGAAGTTTTGCTTTTCAATTTTGCCTAGCAGTGACTTTGCTATACTTAGTGAGGAAAATATTTGATTACTTTCTTTTTTTCTGTATAATTAACAAAAGTGCATTTCACTGATCCAGATACATTTATTGTTTTTTTTGTCCTTTTTCAACAATCTGCAATGGCAATTCTGTTACTATCTCTGGGTCATTACTGCATTGTTTTAACTAAAATAGTTTCTTCAGCTTCAACATTATCTTAGTTATTTTCTCTTCTTTATTCAATTACACAGAGTTAAAGACAGCTTTGTTAAATTTTACAAAAATAATTTTAGATCTTTAATGTTGAGTATTATTGAAATTGATGATTAAAATGGACTGACATTAACTTTGTTGTGAGAAGCCTGCCTCCATGAAGATATACTTCATTATTTAGGTCTTCAAGGTCATAGAAATTTTTAATAACCTTCTCCATAAAGGATATTACAAGTATTTTATTATGGACAGGAATGTAGCTCAGTAGTAGAGTGGGTACTTAGTATACTCTAGGCCCTGGGTTGAATTCTCAAAACCATACACACAAAAATTTTCTGAATGTAAACCAAAAATTAACCTTGTAAAAATCAGGACACTGAATTTTTATAAAGCAAATACTCATAACCATTCCACAGTCAAAGAAATAGACTTTTGCCGAGTATTCAAAGTCTTTTATGGATCTCATCCTAATCAAAGCCTTTTCCCTAATTTGAGTAAACCATTATGCAACATTTATGACTCTTCTCTTCTTAATAGTTTTATCTCCTAAATGAAACTGTACCTATAAACAACTTAATTTTATTGTTTTTGAAATGTCTTCAAATCACTTTAGTGTACAATCTTCCCTTCTTTCTCCAAATTTAACTGATTTTGAAGAAACTGTTATTTGTACTGCAGAATTTTCAGCAATGTAAATTTTAATTATTGAATCCCCATGGTACAGTTCAATATGTTGAGTATAGAAGCTTAATCAGATTCAGCTTCGTTTTATTCATTCAGTCATTGGTATTAATGGGTAATGGTATTTTTCCATCTGGCTGTCTAGTTGTCTCTCTTTTTGTGATGCTGGAAGACATTGTCACTTACACCTACTATTTCCTTTGAGTATTCTAAGTGGTAATTTAACCCCCAAATTCCTGTGATTATATATTTCTGTAAAGCAAAAAAAAACTTTCCTTATTCATAACAACATAGGACCAATTTACAAAAGAAGGACAGAATTCTTTATTTTTTTCCCTTATTAATAATCTTTCAAAATGACTTGGTTCCCTATCATCCTCCTGTCTTTAGCCAACAGGAAATCTCTTCAAGTTACCTCCTTGATGAGGTTTTTTTTGATGCTTTTAATATTACCCTTGCATTTTGGAACTGCAAAACATTTCTAGTAAATTACTAACATTTTCAGCAAGTCATGAAACTACTTACTTTTCTAAAAAATTCTTGTTTCTTTCAGTGACTAATGATATTTCAAGACTACAGTCTGGACTGTAAGTGCTCAGCAGTACTAAATTGGTCATTGTGTCCAGGTCAAATATTAGACACAGTTACTAGCATATACTATACATATCCTTAAAGTTTACATGGATACATATTTGTGTGTGCTAGTGCAGAGGTACACATAAAGTGTACACTAATAATGTCCACTTCAAAGTCAGAACTAAAAGCTTTTACCTGAACTCTGATTTTATATCTGCAACTCTTCTTAAATTTCAACACTAATTTACAAACATATGGGATATAATAATTAGAACATTAATAACTACTAAGTTATTTCATCTCATAACATGCATGTTTCATAAAAATATCAATAATGCCTCTAATGTACTTATTGCTCTTTTTTTGCAGTTTTCAGAACACGGAACCATTGTGTCTTATTTTCTCTCTCCTGTAATTTTCTTTTTTTTTTTTTTTTTTTTTTTTTGCGGCACCGGGGATTGAACTCACAACCTCGCGCCTGCCAGGGCAGGCACTTAAGCCACTGAGCCAAACTCCCATCCCTGATTTTTTGAGGCAGGGTCGCACTATGTAGCTCAGGCCAGCCTTGCGCTGGCGTTGTAGCCCAAGCCGGCCTCGAACTCACAACGCTCCGCCTACCTCAGCCTCCCGAGTGCAGGGATTAAAGGCGTGCACCACCACGCCCGGCTCCTCTCCTGTAATTTTCAATTAGTCAGTGTTCCATACACATTTATATTTGATGGTCAGCTATACTTAAGTCAAGTGAGATATCAACAGTTAGTTTGGTTGCCTGGTTGCCTGGGACTTACTCCACAATGGATTCCTCTGGAGGGGCTTATGGGAAAAATACTCTGTGATTTCTTGCATAACAACAGTTTGCTTGCAGTCTTTACATAAGAAAGTCAGTTTGACAGGTATTTTCATTACTAACATTATTTTGCTTTTATTTCTCATTCTTAATTTGTACCATCAAATTTGTGAGGTTCCCTAAATTTTAATTTTTTTAAAATTGTTTAGCCCATTTCAAATTTTTTAACTTTTTTATGGTGTGTTTTCACACTCTGAGGAGGTACTTTCATACTCATACTTATCTTTCTTACTGTAGTATCATTTTATGTAATATGGGTTTTCATGAACTTTTAGATAATTTTTAAATAGCATGCTCCCTCCTCAGGTTCTGAAAATCTCTTTTCTATTGTCTTCATGTTGTTAGACTTTGGATCTTCAGTGTCTCCCAAAGACCATATGTTAGCCTTTGCCACCAGCCCTTGGCACTACTGAGAAGTGGCAGAATCTTTCGGAGGTGGGACCTTGTGGAAGGAAGTTAGGCTACAGGGAATATGCCCTGCAGGGAGCTGTGAGGAATCAGCCTCTTCCTGCTGCCCTCTGTTTCCTGGCCACTATGAAGTAAGTGGGTCTCTTCTACCACATATTCTTCCTCAAAATAACCTTGCTCACCGTAAGTACAAAGGCACTGGGGCCAACCAGCTGTGAGGTGAAACCTTGGAAACTAGGAGCCAAAATAAACCTTTCACCTTCTAATGTATCTCAGATACCTGTCAGAGACACAAAGCAAATGAACACATGTAGCTTTACAAAATGACAAGCTACTGTCTGAGAACTTCTAGTTTATTTTGCCTTTCCCAGTTTTATTTATACTTTCTCTTGGTTATCAGTTATTTTCCCTTTCTTTTGGTTACACTGTAGTAATTTGGATTTTGTGCACAGAATTTTCTCTTCAAAGTGGTACTATCCTGCAAGATAACTCTGGTTGGTTAATCTTGCATAGGGCCTACACAACACTATCCCTTTCTGAACTTCATGACATCCTTGGAATCATCTGCTATTACTGTGTCTAAAAGTTCTTTTTCTTTTAGCTGATGTACTCAAATCTGCCTTCTGTGTTTCTTAAACACTATTTGTAGACCAGATTCCACAAATGCTCGCTCACTCCCTACCACATTGTTCCACACAGCATACCATGTGTGCTATGTAATTGTAGTTGGATTTTCCCCACTCGGGCATACTACAATGTACAATGGGCTCCTCTGTCACCTACTTTTCTTGTAAATGTCCATCTGTTATTTTTGTAGTTATTATTTTACCTTCTACTGCTGTTTTTAATAGACTAAGTTTATTTCTTTACAGTAACAGTCCAGTTGTTGCAGGTAGAACTTTTGGTGGAGGTAGAAATTTCATGTAAATTTTTATCTTTTAAAAAAAACTAGCCCTGGAAACCACAAAGAATCCTAAGTATATGATTTTATTTTCTATTTTTATTTTATTTTTTTACAGAATTCTATATTCTTTTTTAAATCCATTTTATTCAAAATATGATTTTAGCAAAATATTTAATGATGCCACTAATAGTAGATAGTAGATACTTTAGTGAAACTTCCTGCATGGTTACATCGAAACTGTTTCAACTTACACAGTTCTTTAAAAAAGGCAGCTTCCTGTGTCACATCTAACCTTACCCATTCCTACCTGATCCCAAACTTCATAGTATTTTAATAGGAGGAAACACCTAATTCACAGGGAACAAAATTTCAGTTCTACTTGATCCATTTAGATTTTCTCTTGATCAGCATTAACTATATTCAGATGATGAATGATGTTTACATTAAAAGATTATTCAAGCCAGGCCTGGTAAACCCAGTACTCTGGAAGGCTGAGGAAGGAGGATTATAAATTCCAGGAGTATAGTGTAGATCAGTGTGAAGACATGGTGTTCAATCTTCAGTACTTAAAAAAAACAAAAACAAAAAAACACATTCATATTGAAGCTTGGATTGCTACAGTGGGCCACATTCTTATCACTAAGCAAAGGGAGCTATTATGAGATAAAACTGAAAAGCCTGAGTAGGTGCATATAAGGAAGCAAAAAAAGGAGGCTATACAGTTGCTGAGTGTCAAAAGCAGTAAATAGCCTTGCTTAATGACTCTTCCCTGATTCTCAGGCTGCATAAAGAGACTGACTGTATTTTATTCCTGTAATTGGACACTTAGGATATTTTTTGTTTGATTATTCATCAAAATTAAATTACCTTAAATTTTTTTCTAAGTTTCCAACTGAATAAAATAATGCTCTAAGATTATAAACAGTGGTTTCTCAGGGTTACTCTAGGCCATGGTAGAACAGGACACTGAAACAGACACTTTGAATGCGAACACTGACAAACCTAAACATACTCTAGCTCTTGATTTTAGTTTTGACCTTAGGTGACTGCTTCAGGCCTCCTAAATAGAAATGTTCAAGATCTATCCCAATTGCTAATATTCAGCACCAAATCTACAACTGGCTGTACTTCTTTAAACCCCAATTTTAAAATAAGCTCTGCTCATTTCTTGTTCACAGAAATGCCACTGTTTCTCTGAAGTACATTATACAATGCTGCACCAAGGCATGTAAATCTAAAAATTCTTAGCTACATCTAATTTTAGCATCTTTAGCTGTTGGTTTTGATACCTGCATATATACCTACTGTAAGTAATTTTTATACATTATATTGTAAATTAAAGAATGTGAATGTTTTTAGAGGAAGTTAAGTAAACTCCAAATAATTACTGCCTTAAAAATTCTGAGTTATTACTACGAAAAATACACACCAAAGTCTACCCCAAAAAGTAAATGTTAATGAGTGATCTTAAATGACTGAACAACATTTTTTGAGGACCACATAATATTAAACTCAACACGAGATGACTAATGAAATGATAAATTTTTAAAAAATGAAACAATGTAGCTTGTATTTTAAAGGAAATGGACTATAACAACTACCAATAATTATTCTATGAAAAATCTTTATCAATTACATATGTACATTAAGAAAAATGAATATAAAGCATCGAAGATACAATTTAAAAACCATATTATATAATAATTTGACACTGTCTTGTTAAGATATAAAAGGTATCTTCAGCTACCTAAATTCAATTTTATTCCTACCATACCTATATGCAAGATGAAATAAGCCAGGGAAGTTACTTACAAGCACTATTTCTTAAATAGAAATATGCTATTGAAAAGCCACACTGAAGCTATGTGTATTATGTATGTAAATATCTGGGGTTCTTCACAACAGTTTGAAAGCTTTTCTTCTCAGGACAGAGAATAGCATAGCACAATGAAAGAAAGGAAATGGAGAGAGGGAATAAAAATGTATGACCAAGTGTATATGTTCAAGAATGAGAATGCAGTTCCTGGAGATGTAACCCAGTAGCAGAGCACTTGCCTAGCAGGCCAAAAGTTCTGGGTTCCAAGCCAGGTACTAAAACAACAAATGGGAAGAAAGGAGAGAGGAGAGAGAAGGGAGAAATGGAGAGAAGATCAAGGGGCAAGGAGCAAGGGGCAAGGAGTAAGGGGCAAGGGGCAAGAGGAGAGAGGAGAGAGGGGAGATAAAGAAGAGAGGGGAGGGGGAGGAGAGGACACAGAAAGAGAGAGAGAGACAGACATACATTTCTATTGGCTAGTGTACAGAACACCACAGAACAAGATTTGGATGAGCAGTATAGCAAAATCATGGGTAAAGAAAGCTGATCAATATGGGAAATTCTACCACAGAACCTAAAATTTTATCTACAGTCTCTAATTTTGAAATTTTACCAAAGAATTACCAGTAACAAAAACAATGTGCTAGTCAAGTACCTAGGAAAAATACTTATCACTTATTATTTCATAAAATCTAAATTAGTCAATACCAATGTAAACTTTAAGGTACTTCCTAGCTATCAGTAATATATTAGGACAACGCCAGAGAAGCACAGAAGAACAGGTATTAATTTGGCTTAGGACCCTAAAACTGGACTGAAACAATGAGTTTAACTTTGGGGAGGAAAAGGGAGAAAGGATTCTATGCAAAAGGCAGAGCTGTACAAAAACAAGGAAATGTAACTGCATAACTGGTTTACATACTCAGGAATGTCTTCTATTGTGAGAGAATGGAGACTAGCTGGGCATAGAAAGGAAGGTTGTAACAATTCTGAAAGCTATTGAATGTTGCTCCGCTACACACCAATAGTTTCCAGACTTTTGGATTCACAAAACATTAGAGAACCATATCTTAAGGTTGTCAATTTTTATTTCATCAAGTAACAACATTTAAAATACAAAACTCACAACCCCAAAATCTACCATTTGCTATCATTTTTTATGAAGAAATTTCATTTAACAATCTGCAAGTAAACATACAAAAATTCATATCTAAATAGTTTAAAATTAGATAAAATACTTTTAAGTGTAGAAAAGTTGTAAGTTGAAACTGCATTCAGCCAGAGGAACCCAAAATGAGCACATAGTATCTAATACGTACTAATGTATTGGTTTTTGCATATTAAACTTTTTAAAAATCCAAGTTGTCCTTTACAAATTTAAATCAGTAGAGCCACACTGTTATCTTTCAACTCAATCCAGAATATTTGAGGTAAACTTAGACATGTCTAAGAAAATGGTTCTCAATTACTCAGATATTACTCCTACTTCTCCATACTGATAAAAAGAAATAATGAAAAAAGTTTAGAAAAGTTTAGATGTGTGACCATGGGAAATTTTGGAAAGCAGGCTACAGATGACCAACCTCACTGTTCAACATAGGTCAGGTGGACAGTATCTATAAGTAATTCCTAATAACCTAAAACTGTCTGACAGTCACGTAGGAAGAAGTAATAAACGTCATTATAACGTAGCCTAACGTTACCTCTCCTTTGATGTATTAGAAAATTTACTGTGGAATTTATGACTTAGCTTTACTAATAGTACAGGATCTATCGCTAACACTACTAATTTTGCTTCTTGTTTTATTATATTTTGTATATGCAACATTTATAAATTTTTGTAAATTTCAAGAAAATACATACATAAATACAGAAAAAACGGTTTTATCTAACAGGGAATGAAGAAACATTTAAATTATTTTGCAATTAGAGTTTAAAGAGTTTTTAAAATTGTAACAGTAATACATGTTACAGAATACCAAGAAAATACAAATACCCAGCATTTTACTCCTCAGTAACATAAAAGTTAAAATTGTAAGAAAGTCAAAGTAATTTTTTAAAACTCTCAAATAACTTTTAATTATTTAAAATTTATTTAAATATTTTTAAAAGTGAAAGAAAGTCAAAAAGAACCCTTCCAATAACACAGTACTCTTTGAAATTCGTAATTATAAGGCTTCCACTTTTAGTTAACACAGTTTACAAACATAGCTTGATATAGTATTTGTAACATTAATAACACTTGGAAAACTAGGCTCTAAATTCATATTATTTTCAGTGATGATTAATCCTCAAAAGTAATTATAACTATCCTTACTAAGTAATTAAGTTGAAGAGGGATTTAAAGAAAATTCACTCTTTTTAGAAAATTCACTTTTTAACCTCAAATTTTTACATTATTATTGATGTTAATAACAAAATATATAGGTTAATTTGGACAAAAAGGTATTTGAGCAAAAAGATGGGCAAATTTTAGATTAAGTAGATTTGAGGTCTTAATGGAGTATCTGGTTTTAGTTGCCCACTTTAGGTATCAAATCTGCTGGAATTCAGAAAACTGGGCTCAGCTGTTATATCAATAAAGTAGAAGCAGAAAACACAAATTAACCTTTCAAAATATATAAAGATGAGGGAGAGTCTTTAGTAGCAGGAGAAACAGAAAGTATATTTAACTTCTGGTCCAGTTAGCAGGGTATGTCCTTTTAAAAGTGACCAGCAAACCTTCTGGCCTCATTTCCCAGTTTAATGTAGCATGTAAAATACTGAATTTCGATGACAGGTCTTTATGTTGTTTTCCCATCAGATTATAAGCTCCTTGGAGGTAATGAATGATCACATCTTTTAAATCATGACACTAAGGATGCAAATATTTCTTATCAGAGTATATCAGGGAATACACAATTTCGTTCAACAATTATATACATCTATATAAAGCTATCTAAATTATATGTACAATCTGTGGCCAAGGGACAGTTTTTAAGTTTCCAACAACTTTTTTTAAAGTTCATCTTTAGGCATCCTTAAGTTAGTGCAATTCTTTTCAAATATCATTCTTCAGAATATTTTCTACTTCACTTTGTATGTGCAAGTAATAATGATACTAGTGACAAAAGTACTACCCAGAGTGACATTCTTCCTGTTCTTTTTTGCAGTAGCGTAGAGCCAAAGACCCCTTTAATTCTTGCCACAATATCTACCAGGCTCTTTCTAATACACTCTGCTCAAAATGCCTCAAAGTGCTGATGTTTTCCTGTTCTTCTATCCTGCCACTATGTGCCACTGTTCGAAAAGTTTTATACCCATTACATAATTTAATTCTTGCAAGAGCAATTGAGTGCTATCATTGATTCAATTTTATTAAATGTAAACTAAGATTCAGAGTCACACGGTAATGTACAAAGGCCGTAGAGCAAATTGAGGAACTAGGGTTCCCACTCCATGAACTTCCATAGGCTGAACTATTGACTACAACTGCCTTTTCTCCAAGGAACATTATGTAGAAGCACAGGAGACAATGAATGAATGGACAGAGGAGACAATGACAGAAGGGGCACAGGAAAACTTCCTTGTTTCTAAAATAGAAAGTAAATATAAAAGGCGGCTATAACCATGGACTACCTAAAGTGACACCCCAAGCAACTGTTCATCTCTAGGATCACCTTGATATTAAATACTCCTTCTAAAGCTCATAAATAGAAACTTTTTTTTATAAAGAAGTAAAGTATCATTTAACCATCATTTAACTTTTTCAAAGCCATTCTGGAATGTGTAAGTTAAACCTTGACCACAGTGAATTCATCTTTGCCTCCTCACACTACTAAGTGCTGATGAGCAGAAGATAACAGTGTCATTAACATCTAGTTCAGTATTCCCCACATTTTTAATGTTTTTTCAGTTAAGGGATTCTCATATTACAAATGTCATATGAACTACAAGAAAATTTATTTAAAAGAAGTATGGCTCCGCGTTCAAAGGAAATTTAGGTACCATTGCCTAGTAAACACACTATCCTAATGAGAGACTACTAATACAGCAGTCCTGAGAAGACTGGGATTAGAAAAGCCAGAGTTCCTCATTCCAGTACCTTTTTCAAGTTCTTTATTTTCAAATTTCTGTCAGTCACTAGCATTGGCTGTGCAAAATATCATTTTAAAAATGAGTAAAGAGAAATCATATATTGAAAAGTTTATTAGAAATTGTGGATGCAATATCTTCATATTATCTTGGTAATATATATTCCTCTAGAAGCACAAACCATGCCATGATTAATAGATACATTATCAGAAACTAAAGTAATTAAATAAAGAAACCATACCTTCTATCAATAGCTCTTGTCCATGACTGCCAAGAAGTGTACGAGATAGGAATGGGGCAAAGTCTACAAAAATTTCACGAAGAAGAGGAGCAACTTTTTCTAAAGCTCTTTCAAGTTTTGCAGTGATGCTGTTGAAATTAAGACACAAAGACTAATAAATATAATTCAATATAAAATATCGAATAAAATCTACTTCTAAGTTAAAGTTTTTAAAAGCCGTAAAAGCCAAATCTTAGCCCATAGGAAATAGTAACAGGCTTCACTGTAGAAGTGATACAGTGCAGTTCCACATGCTGTTATAAGGCTGGTCAAACGATGCAGGCAATTTAGAATAACTATGCTGTGAGCAATCAGTTCTCCCATTTGAAAAGGCCAAGGATTGTTTATAGCTCTAGGATTCTCTAGAAAATGAGTTCTTACATATTTCATGTGTCTACCCATAAAAAAAATTGATTTGAACACCTACCATGTTGTCATTGTGCCAGTTACAAAGAATTTAACCTTTGCTCTCAAGAAAGTATTTCCTGAAAAGTTGGACAATAAGTGTAACTGAAATTCAGTTGAACTGTGTTTTGTCAAAGAATGTGTTTACCATTTTAATAAGCTCACTTCTATCAATTTTCACATTATTATTTGTACTGCTCACTATGCAATTTTAAATTGATGGCCTTATACAAGTACTGTTCGGATTTTTTTTTGGTGGGGAGGGTATTGAGAATTGAACTCAGGGCCTCGTGCTTGCCAGGAAGACACTGTGCTGCCGAACTACATACCAGCCCCTGAAACTCTTGAAATTCATTGAATGTTACAATGAAAAGAAAATATGTTAAGAAAGTATTTCTAGTTATGTAAGTAAATAATTTGATCACAGTTCTATTTCTTTTAGGAGCATTTTGAAATAAGACAGATTATACTGGAATCCTGGTTCCGCTGTTACATGCTTAGAAACACAAAGATATTTAACTGTAGAATAATTTGCAATGTGGTACTAATATTTAAAACTCAACTTTGGGATCTTTTGTATTTTTTTTTTTAAATCTATATAGAGATTAGAGAATAATGTAGAATACTTGCTTTCCTCACTTAGAAACATCATGTTTTGAATCTCTGAACAGTCAAACCCTAACCATTAGCTCTTCTATTTAACTTTGTCTTCTCTTTTCTTGGTAAGCAGCTTTAGACAAAGAACAAACCGTAAAACTCCTTTTCCATTTCTGTAGCATATATGAAAAAAATTTCTGCTAAAATGTAAAAAGTAAATTACAATCATGTTAACTTAGAAGAACTTCATAGTTTAAATCCTATAAAAATGGATTTTCGCTCTAAAATAAAGAACACATGAAAGACCAGAAAAAGGTCTTCTTTGGCAAATTATTTTGCAGAAGGAGCATTTTTACTGCTTTAGGGACAAATTAAGTAGTAATTTTTCAGCTTTCTTTGGAAGTTTACTTACACTTACTTAAAACACCGTATTCATTAAGTCTAAGACATTGTCCAAAGAAATAACACAAAGGTGCAAGGACAGGGTTGGAACTCTGGCGCACTGCCTGCTAGGCAAGCACAAGGCCCTGAGTTCCAGTCCCAGTATCGGAAAAATAAAAAAGGCATACTACTTAAGGAATTTTCTTCTATGAGTAAAAATGTAATTAATCCATGGGAGAAAAGAATGTATGAAAACCTATGGATAAAGCTGTTATCAAATCTTACCAAACATAGAATTTGCTCTCAAGATATATCCAAGACCATGGTGATTATAAATATATGAATTAATTTGGAAATAAAAGACTTTCATATCCTATTATTTAAATAAATATATTTATAAACACAGTGTATAACAAAGTTTTGATGTTTTTTCTGTTGCACATTTTAGAAGTTTAGAAAAATATCCCAGTATTTGGAACAGTATGCATTGCAAATTCTAATTTTCTTATTTTTACTTTTTATTTTATTTATTTATTTATTTAGCCTTTTTTGAGACAGGGTTATGGGCTGGCTTTGAACTCACTCTGTAGCCCAGGCCAGCCTCAAATTCGTGGCAGTCCACTTGCCTCAGTCCCCCGAGTGCTGGGATTACAAGCATGCGTGACCACACCGGGCTTGCAAGTTCTATTTTAATAAACTCCTCTATGTTTGTGCTACTTCACCAAATTACAGCAATAATTCCTGATTTTATTTTTGTATTTTCCTAGGTTCTTAGTACAACCTTATAAATAAACAATTATTTGATTTTTTAAAGTTTTAAAATGTGAAATAAAGATAAATATATACTGTGAAGTAATATACTTAAAGGATACAGAGCTCAGATGTAAAGGAATGACCACATTGCTGAACTCTATGAGAGAGTTTTTTACTAATGAAATATTCCTTGTAAATTTAAAAAGAGGACAGGTAAATTAAATGGTTTGCTTAAGTAAATATAGAAGAAAAGACAAGATTTGGAGAGTAGTAATGATAGAGAGAAAGTATATAAAATTAAATTATTATCCAGTCACATAGGACCAATAACTGACAATCATTCACCTTAATTTGGTTTTCACTACATTTGGTTTTTACTAAATTTGTAATATGACATGTAATTCAACATACTAGATAGAAGACAAGAAAACATACCCTGAATTTTGGAATTTTTGACACAGTAACCCATTGTTAGTTTCTGAAACTCTAAGTTTCTAGGACTGGGTTCATTAAACAAAACAAGATGCTGAAAAAAAATAATACTTGCTCATATTCTTCCCACGATCATATATATTTAATATTGACATTTTCTTCTTATTCTATTTACACAAAATTACATGTATTTTCAAATGTAAGAGGTACATATTAAGAAAGTAGATGAAATTACAGACAATTAAAGAACTGAAGCTAAACCAAATTCTTTCTTTATATGGTAAGTTAAATTCCAAGAAAAATGTTTTTCAAGTTGTAAGTAACAGGATTCTTTTTGGCAATGTCTTTAATTATAAAAGCTTTTGGAGTACATTTTTGGAAATATTTAATTGCATCTTCTGCACACAGATTGAAAAGAACTTGGAAAAGCACTCCTTTTTAGTCATTTAATCAAATAAAATGAAACAAAATCAAAATACAGTGAAATAAAAACACAAAATACAGAATGTAAGTCATTAACTAAGACTAACCAACCTATCTAGTGATATAAAGTGTAAAGCTAATTGCTTGTTAAGTAACTGAAATTAAAACAGACATTTTACTACTACATAACTCTTTAATAAATTGTAAAAAATGAATGTAATAGGAGCTGTGGTCTGTCACTGAGATCACCCTTCAGAATAGAGAACTTCATTCCCTAGAAAGTTCTGAAGACTACACAGTAATGGCTCACAACCCTCCTCAGCAGAAAGCTACTTTACCCAAGGTTCAGCCCTTCATAAAGAGCAGTGTGTAGTCACACCTTGGTCAGAGGGGATAAAAACATCCAGCTCCTGTGGTCCTCACTTCTCTTCAGACCACTTAGTTTTCCTTCTACAGTACTTGGCTCATATAATATTTTTTGAAAATATAGGTTAAAAACCATTAATTTACATTCTGAAGTTTTAAAAAGAAAATTCAGGACTTCTTCATCAAGGTAAAGCTAGAATCCTCCCACAATAATCACAAGAAAAAGTCAGATCATCTACGGAATCATAACTGTTAGAAGCTATCAATGTTGAGGTTGTAGGCAACCAACTACCCCCAAACCTGAAACCTGAAGAAACACAGGAACCTCTGAGGAGATACATGATGCAAGATCTTGCTTTGTGAAAGCAGAACACAGCAAAAAGAAACATGGGATAACATATAAACTGGTAAGACGATTTCAGCTAAAGTTTTAAATAAATTTCTGAAGGTGGAGTGTGGGGTAATGAGAGAACAGAATTCTCAGCATTCTAGACACAAGGAGAGTTTTGCAGTAACTTTCAGGATCTTTTTCAGAAACCTCCCAAGTATTGGTGAGGAAGACTAGGGGCAGTATGAAAACTCTCCTTCATGTTTCAGACTGAAGGAGGGAGAAGCAAATACTCCCAGCAGGGCACAAAGTACTGCCTGGATCCATCTTCCTATGTCCTGTACAGGACATATAAAAGTCTTAGGAACCTGGGACAAAGTAGTAGACTCTGTCACTTTCAAGGTTTAGGAGGAGGCCCATTTGGAGGGGGTGGGGAAAGAAAAGTCTTTTATGCTAACATGGGATAGGAAAATGTCCTGAGCACTGCCATTTTGATATCCAGATTCCCAACTTCTTGGGAGGTAGGTGGAATTATTGAGAATGCCCTTACCTTCAAGAGCTAGGGCAACAGATGACTAAGACTGAGTCTGAAGCAAGAAAACAACCCTATGCCCTAGTAACCAGGTCTGAATGCTCCCAGTAACTAGTAATGGCTGCTCACTCTTGGAATGTGGTAAACCTTTCTGAAGTAAGAGATCAAAGAACTTAAAGGAAGAACAAGAATACTAAGAAAAAGCAACAAACACCTGCCTAAACACAAAATAAAGGTAGAGCAATTTAAAGCCTATGATGCGCCAAGTAACTAAAACAATAAGGAAATATAAACACTGCTCAATTTCAGGTAAGAATGACTCAACCTTTGTCCCTAAAAGGCCCAGTGCAAGTTGTGGTACTGTTGTGAGTAACTACTATCCTATATACAATATACAGTTTTCAACCAAAATTTTTGAGACATAAAAAGTAGCATTAAAAAAAATAGAGATGAACTGAGAGAATCAAAATCATAGATAAATGAGATGTTGAAATGATCAATGAATAAAAAAAAAACTAACATTAACAAGTTCCAAACTGGTCACTACTTGAAAAGGCAGACACCATGCATAAAAAAGAGGAAATTTCAGCAAAAATAAAAAAGGTATATATAAACTGTTTTTAAACAAGAACCAATACTGGAAAGGAAAAATAGACTAAGAGAAAAAAAAAATAAGCCTTCAATAGGATTATCAAAGCACTCAAAGCCAAAGAAAGAATTAGTAAATTTAAAGATAGGTTAATATTCACACTCACATATTTACTGCAACAATAATCATGATAGCCAAGGAAAGAAATAGAACTGTCCCTTAATGGATGAATGAAAAGAATAAGGTATATAAATACAATGAAATACTATACTGCCATAAGAAAATATGAAATCCTTCCATGGATAACAACATGAATAAACATGGAAGGTATTATGGTAAGTGAAATTAGCCAGGCACAGAAATACAAATACCACATTATCTCACAAATATGTGGAATCTAAAATTGTCATATCTAAATGAAAGAAGTAGAGGGCTTGGAGAATGGGGGTACAGCAGGCAAGGTTGATCAATGGTACAAAGTTACAGTTAAGAAGTTCTGGTCTTGAATAGGAGGGTGATTTTAGAAAAAAGATGATGTTCTTACACATTTTAAAATACAAGATAAGATATATGAAAAAAACTTGTTTATACAGAGAAATTAAAAGGGATAAATGCAAAAGGATATACAAATCCTTTTCTTTTCTTTTTTTTCTTGAAAAGAGGTCTGTCAATCTTTGTTGTCTAGGCTATCCTTAGGCTTGTGATCTACCTGCCTCAGTCTCCTGAGTAACTGAAAGGAACACACGCCATGGTGCTTGCTTAAAACACATTTAATTTTAGTAGTTCTAAAAAATAACTGACTACCCAGAACAAAAACAGTAGCAATGTACTGTTTCCTAATAAGACATACAAAAGTAAGATGTATGATAACATTAGCACAAATGAAATGAAAGAGGAATTGCCATTGAGCATTATCAACATCTAGTATCACACATAAAACAGTGTAATGATATTAAAATTTCATTGGGATGAAAAATGTTTATATTATAAGCCATAGGAAAAAACCTGAAATACTTAAAAGGGAATAAACCAGTATTACAGAGACAATGGAGTAATTAAAAAATTTCATAAATCCAACAAAACACATAGGAGGAAGAAGGAAAGAACAGATGGGGAAATTGTTTTAAACAATTACCAAAAGCGGTAAATATTCATCAAATCACATCAATAATAACATTAAAACCCCATGGCCTACAATCACCAATTACTATAGATATTTAAGAAGTAGAATCCATTGATATGGTATCTAAGCAAAACCTGTTGTAAATATAAAAATATGGATAAAATTGTTAAAATGAAGGAAAAAGAATTATCATTAAAAACCTTCATTAAAATAAGGGATGTCATACAAAGGACTGGAAACATTTAATTGGATGCAATGCTAGAATTTAAACTATACGACTAAGTATTTTACAACTTGAAAAGTACAAGAGTATTAAAAATATCCATGATATAATAAAAGATTAGAAATAATGAATTTCACATAACTCAAATGAAATTAGTGACTTTAAAAAACTAGGCTACTTTAACGTTTATACTCATTCAACTATGGAATGATATACTACATGAAAATAATTAGGAATTCCATTCCTAATATTAGACTGATTCACCTGTTAAGAAAACTACAAAAAAGTGACCAAAAGTAAATCAGAACCAAAACATCTGTTTGAGGGCAACGCAGAGTTAAGACAGAAGACCAATTAATTCACTATGATTGCAAACAAAAAGAAATCTGAAGAAAGCGATTTTGGTGCTTGTACTACTGTTCCCCCAAAGATATGTTCTGAAAGAAAAAGTTTAATGACTCAGAAGTTGAACAGACATTTTACCTAAAGTTCAGGGCCCACTAAGAGGAAAAAAGCTTAGCTTAGAAAAATTCTTATGATTTTGGCTGGTCCTCTGCAGAACTATAACCTAGAGTAATGGTGAATCAGAAAACTGGCATTCTAACCTTGACTGTATTACAGTCATTTGGGATCAGTAATGCCTACAGTGCTTTCCAGAGGAAAATATAGATTGTTTCCTGGGAAAAAACCTCTACCATATTGCAATTAATAGTCTTACCATCTTTCATCATATATTATAGGTCCTTCACACCATAATAAAATAAAAGACATAAAGTAGACAAGACACTATTGAAAACCAAAAGAAATGAAGATTACAGAGCTAGGATTAGGGAAAATCCAACCACAGAGAAAGAGACTGTTAGGATAACTATATTTACGTTCATGAAAATTAAAAAGATAAACACCTAGAAGAATGTTAAAACTAGAAAATCAACTAGAAATTTAACTTAAAAAATTGAAATGAGTAACTCAAAAGATTAAACACAGCTAAAGAAAGCATTAACAAATTGATTCATCAGTTAAAAGCAAATACTCAAAAATACTGAGAAGAAAAAGTGATAGTAAAGGATATCACATAATAAATGTTAAAAAATGTACTTTTATGTGTAATCAGATTTCAAGAAAAACAGGACAGAATGAATCAGAGACAATGGCTGAGAATTATGAAACCATAAAAGTGCTCAAACTGCAGATCTGTTTTGAAATCTGGGGCATAGCACATTAAAAAAAAGAAGGAAGAAGGAAGGAAGGAAGGAAGGAAGGAAGGAAGGAAGGAAGGAAGGAAGGAAGGAAGGAAGAGAAAGAAAAGAAAGCACCATACACCACCTGTGTGTACTATAGTAGAATTTCTAAACACTGAAAAAAAAGAAAATGTTAAAAGCAGACATGAGGCTGTGTCATAGAGAAATGAGACTGACAGAAGGAAGGAAGAGAGGAAGGGAAGGAGAAAAGTTAGAGAGAGAGAAGGAGGGCAGAAGGGATGGAAAGAGGTTAAGGAGAGAGGGAGGAAAGGAGAGGTTAGGTAGGGACACTGGTTAGTCTAAAGAGAATGATTTGTGTTTAAAGCACTACAAAAAATAAATGTCATTCTAGAATTCTATTTTGGCTCAAAATATCCTTAAAAAAATGAAGGTGAAATTTTTAAGAGTTTAAGACAAATAAGAACTGACAGAATTCATATGTAGCAGTCATACACTAAATAAAACACTAAGGAGTTTCTTTAACAAGAAAAATAATACAAGTTGAAGTCAAACATTCAGAAAGTAATGACAATGAACAACAGAAAATGATAAACATCTGGGTAAATAAAAACAAATGTTAACTAATTATACTTTCAGGGGGGTTAAACTTAAAATATACACACAGGTATACACAGGCATAAACAAAAGTAAAGGTATGTTTGAAAATCTGGAGTAAATGAAGTTAGACTATACTAAATTAACTTTCTGGAAAGAGAACTTCGATAAATCTAGAATGAGTGCTGCAATCTGGAGGATGATCACTGAAGTACTTTTATTCAAAGTACATTATCTGGAAGAGCAGTCTCAGCATTACCTTCCTTATATTATGAGTAATTTTATGTGTGACTTTGACAGGGTCAAACAGTATTCAAGGTGTGACTATGAAGGTTATCTGTTAACAAGATTAACATTTAAACAGGCTACCTGAGTAACCTAACTGCTCTCCCTTGTGTAGGTGGGGTAGGATAAAAAGGCTGAGGGCTATGTGGGGAACTCCTCTGTCAGATTCTTTGGACTGTGACATTGGTCTACGCTGACTTTTGCACTGTGACTGAAACATCAGTACTTTTTGGGTTTTAAGCCAGCTGGCTTTCAGACTGAAACTTACACTATTTGCTCTCCTGGTTCTCAGATCTTTCCACTCAGACTAGAACTACACGTTCCTCCTCCTAGATCACCAGCTTAGCAACTGCAGATGCTGAGACTTCTGAGCCTCCATTATTAAGTGACCCGAGTTCTTATCAGGTTGAGTATCTCTCATCTGAAATGCTTGGAACCAGAACTATTCCAAATTATACGTTTTTTCAGATTTTAGAATAACTATACATAATGAGACATCTTAGGAATGGGATCTAAGTTTAAATATAGAATTCATTTATGTTTCACATATGTCTTACATAGCCTGAAAGACAATTTTGTACATTATTTTTAATAATTTTACACATAAAATGTTCCACAGTACGTAATTCTCCACTTAAGGTATCACGTTGATCCTCAAAACATTTTCGATTTAAGAGCATTTCAGATTTCGGATTAGGATGATCAATCTGTAACAAACCACGAATGTGTATATGTGTATGAGTATATGTACACAGGTAAACATCCTAATATAATCTTTTTATCTAAAGAAACCTAGATACCTGTCAGAGATACAAGCTGCCATACCCTGCCACAGACTTACAGAATAAAATTTCTTTGGAAATTTTAGAAATTTTAGAAATCTGTGTTTTAATAAATCATTCATGAGGCATGCTATTGTTCAAGTTCTACTGCACTAAGGAAAAATAATGTATAACTTTTAACCTCAAGACTTACTGTTATTTTCATCTAGTGAGTGTTTTTTTTTTTTTTTGACAATATAAGTAAAATTGACTAGTCACTGCCAGAACTTATCAAAAAAGCAAGGCAAGCAGACAGGTTCAAACAAAGAATATCAGTAATGAAAACAAGAACTATTTGTACAGGTTACATTAATGTTAAAAGAAAAGTAAGAGACTATTATGGAATACATTACACCAACAAGACATGCCAAAACTGACACAAGACTAAATAGAAAAATTGCAAAGACTCCAGACTATTAAATTCAAACTTTGATTTAAAATATTTTCTATAGAGATCCAGGATCAGATTTTTTGGGTTGGAAAGTTCATCAATTATCTCAGAAAAAAAAAAAGAAACAATCTTATGAAGTTTATCAACTATTAGAAAAAGAAACAAAATGTAAAATTCAATAAATACTTCAACTGATAAAACATTTCATGTCACAAAGACAAGAGACTTCTAAAAATTCAGAAACTTTTAAGCACTGTATTTAAAAATCAGTCAATGGAGTATGTTAGCAGAAAGAAGAAAAAAAGGTTATTTCAGTGCATATAAAAACTCATAAAGTAAAATTCAATACATAATAGCATCTTTGTTATTACACATACAAAAAAGCTTTCTATTTATTAAAAAGTATATCTAACAGAAAAAATCATAATTAATGATGAAATGTTCAAACTTTCTACCTGAGAGGAAAAATTAAAAAGAATGTCTATCATGATCATGTCTACTGAAAATCAAGAGATATTAGATTGGAACATAAGCCAAGAAAAAGAAGTAAAAAGGTATGTGGATTGCAGTGGGGAAAAAACTGTCCCATTACACATAGATGTATATACACATACATTTAGAAAACTTTCTCTGAAAAAAAATCAGAAGATAGCTCTACTGATAAATTATCAAATATTTCAGAGTAAGCAACGCTAAAGCTATGAGTGGCATTACCTAACACATGAAAAATAATAAAGTATGAAACTATTAAAATAGCAAAGTGACTTTAGATGATTCTAAACAATATGCCAAAAGTTACGAAAGAGGATTAAGTAAGGTTGCAAGATACAAAAACTATGTAAATATCAATTTTATTTCAATATAATATCCAACACGCAATTAAAATCTCCCCTTTCTTCAACTTTAGTAAGGTATAAACATCATAGGCAACCCTTGATTTCCTATTAGAATAATTTAGTTTTTATTTTCTATCATTTTATATAAATGTAATGATAAACTATTTTTGGTCTGGCTTTTAACTCAACTGCAAATTAAAGAAAAGTCAATTCAGAAAACCACCAAAAATATGAAAAATAATAAAAAGACAATAATTGATACAAGACCTTTACAATTAAAACTACCATAAGTTGCTAAGAGAAATTAAAGATCTCAATAAATGACACAAATTTCCATAAAATGGAAATATCCATAGATGAAAATTTCTCCAGATTTACTCTCAACATAATTCTAATTAAAATTTCAGCAATTTTATAAATTACAAATTAGTTCTAAACTTTATATGCAAATGCTTTTTGCCTAGAAAAGTCAAAGCAAAATGTAAAAAGAACAGAACGAGAGGTTATAATACCACATGATTACAAAATTTACTCTAGAGGTATAGAACAAGGAAGACAGTGCAATAGTGAGAAGGAATGCCGTGTAGTACAAGAAACAGAATGGAGTATAAAAATAGATCTACACACACGTGGTCAATAGATTTTAAACTAGTGTGTACATACACATGGATAATTAGAAGCCGAAACTGTATCTTATCATACACCAAAAACTAAATCAAAATAGATGGAAGACATAATCATAAAAGCCAAAAATATATAACTGAAAGAAGAAAATATAGGATAACATATACATGACTTTGGAGTAGATAAAGAATCTATGGACTTACAAAAGGCATTAAACCATAAAAGAAAAAATTAATTGAAACAATAGGTTGTATCAAAATTACAAACTATTTTCCATATTTTTAAGAAAATTAAAATGTAAAACAATAAAACAAAAAAATTTAGAACATATGCATGTCACAAAAAACATCAATGCAGAATATATAAACTCATATCTTAATAAGAAAATCAACTCATTTTTAAAAATAGCAAAAGATTTCAGTGACCTATCAATACATGAGAAAAATCAATCATTAGTCATTAGAAAATTGAGAAGTTATTCAAACAAGGTATGATTATATAGTCATCATAAAACTTTACATTAAAAAAAGACTGATAGTAATAAGTATTGACAGGAATGTGAAAACACAGAATTTCTACACACTGCTAAGAGGAATACAAAATGATACAATTACTCAGCAAAACAACTCAGTTGTTTCTTACACTCTTAAGCATATACTTACTTTTCAAAACCAGCAATTTCATTATTAGTTGTTTACCAAACAACAATAGAAACATTATGCTCATGCCAAAATTTATCTATTCAAGTCTTCATAAAACTATTATTTGTAACTGTGCCAAACTGGATAAACCCCAGTGTCTATCAACAGGTGTGTTGATACGTAAACTGTGAGACAGTTATAAAATAGAGTAATGCCACTAAAGAGGAATGCGATACTCATAAACAAAAAAGAGATGGATGAATCACAAACTAATTAGGCTGAATGGAAGAAGACAGACACGAAATAGTATATAGTGTAAGATTCTACTCAAGGGAAAATTTTGAAAGTCAAATATAAGTTACAATGTTAGAAAGCATTAGAATGTTTGCTGGGGGCAGAGATTGGGGTAAATTACAAATGGCATATGATGAAACTTTCTGAGTTGATGAATGTATTCTACGTCTTGATTGGGCTGTAGTTTTATGGATATATTAACTGATCAAAACAGATTTAAATGTATACTAAATGAGTCTGAGTTTCAGCAATATCAATAGTCTCAATAATAGTGATATGAAAACTAAAAATACAAATGCAAAATAATATTTAATTTCAAGAACAAATCAAATGAGAAACATGTAAGACTTCTGTATAGCAATCTAAAAAATCATAATTTAAATATGTTTAAGAAAAACTACACATGGAAGAATACATGATGTTCATAGTTCACAATAATCAAAATATTGAACAGATCTATAGATGCAATATTATCAAAACTGCAAAAATCCTAAAGATTCTACTCATTACAAAATCTCCAGCAAACTGTATTTTAAACATGGACAAAATGATTCTAATATCAAGAACAGCTCAGTTCCCCTTCCCATCTGCACGAAGTCTACTTCTAGGGATAGAATTACAGGGGAGGGATACGAAAATCAGGGAAAATTATTTTGTATTGCAAATATGCATCAATAAAAAAGACAGCAAATAAAATATCTAAATAAAAGCTTTAAAAACGAGAATAGCTCAGACTTCCTTGAGAAAGAGAGAACAAGTTGGAAGACCTCACTAAGACACATCTTGTTCTTTATTATATCTAAGGCTTATTATGACAGTGATGGCAGAAGGTTGGACAAATGAACAGCACAGAATTGAGTGCAAAGCCACAATAAGGCACACAGAGACTCTTGATTTGCAATAAAAGTGGCAGAGTGTAGGGCAAAGAAGAGTCTTTCAAATAAAGGTGCTTATCATTTTCACATGTATATTACTCCTACCTCATCATACTCATAAAGTCAATTCCAGATGGTTTATATACCTAAATATAAGAGCAAAAAATAAGACAGCCAGAAAGTAAGATACAGAAAATGAAGGTTAATATTTGTTATAAAATGCAAAAAACCCTCACAAACAAAAAAACCTGATAAATTGGATTTCATTAAAATTTACAACTTGCGTTCAACAAAATAAATCATACTGATGAGGATAAAAGCACAGAATGAAGAAAGACATATAATTCATTATAGACTTCATGTTCAAAGTATATAAAAACCTTTTTTCTAATTAAGAAAAAGGCAACTAAATTATTAAAAGGGGACTATATAATTCAACATGCAATCACAAAAGAAAACCAAAAGATCAATAAATGTATTTCAAAATTATTCAACTTCATTATTTGTCAGAAAAGTAAAAACTAAAAATATAGTGGAACACCACTAAGTTTACACAAAAATGGCTAAAATGAAAGTGACAGTAAGTAAGTCCTAACAAAGATATTGAGCAACTGAAATTCTGCTGAGTTAGTAAACCTGTGTAAGTATTTTGAAAAATTATTAGTACTCTCTAGTAAAATTAAACACACACAAACACTATGAATCAGCACCTTTATGTAACCAATAAGAAATGGTGTGCATCCAGGAAATATTATACCCATAATAATTACAACTGCATTATCATCCATATAGCAATATCATTTGTATTAGCCAAAAAATAAAAAACTTACAAATGTCTAGCATCAGTTAGCAAAATAAAAAATGACAATACACATATGCATGGAAATGGAAACAGAAGTATAAATTAACTATTGCTGTATGTAATGTGAGTGTGTCTAATGAACATAATGTTCAAGAGAAGATCCCATACCCAAAGGAACTCTTAAACGGCACTTAAACTTATATGAAGTTTTCAAAAGATAAGTCTATTCTAAGATTAAATATCAGTGTAAGAAATCTAAAGAAAAGCAAGAACAATGACTGGGAAAGAAGCCCAAAGTAGAAGCTTCTGGATGGAATCCTTCAAACAGGTTATTGCTTGATTTGATTGATGGTGTAAGCATGCTGAGTACATTCTTTCCGAGTTTTTTTTTTATTTTTCTTTGAGTCTTTTTTGGTTTTGGTTTTCAATTTTCTTTTTGAGATGGCACCTCATTAAGTTGCCTCAGCAGGCCTGGACTTATAATCCTCCTGCCTCAGCCTCCTGAGTAGATGAGATCATAGGCACGCGCAAGCATGCCTGGCTTTCACTGAATTTTTTATATTTTATATTTATGCTATGCTTCTAACAAAGTGGGAGTACACAGAGATGTATACATATATGTGTATACAATTTAACTTCACGAATGAGGTGCGGGTCATTCTAGGAATGTTCTTTTATCACAAGAAATGAGATAATATTTGTTTATTCCATAATATATATTAAACAGTCTCGACGATTTATTTTGAAATTTTCTATTTTAAACCTTTCACTATTCAAAGATGTTCAATTTTATCATGTTACCATCTATATATGTTTTAACTTTACTGGATATAGTGACATGCATTATATATGATAGCTGACTATAATTTCAGCAACCAGTGTTTTAAAATTACTCAAGATCACTCATTTTATGCTAGGAAATATAATGGCACTGATTTAGTAACTAGCCAAAATATCAAAATGGCATAATTATAAAATATAATGAAAATATGCAATCAACTTACATTCTTATCTATTCAAACTGTATTGATGTATTTATTATCTGTTTTATGGTGTTTAAAGAAAAGGAGAAAGTAGAATATAGTTCTGCATACCTCATGTTTTCAGCTGAATCTTCTGGCATTGGAGCAACCGTTTGTACAGCTGGAAGGTTTTTGCTAGTAGCACCATTCACAAAACTAGAAGAGGAGGAAGAGGAGGAGGACCCTGAATCCACGGCACCTGTTCCCAAGAAAATAAACGTTAGTCTGAAATGCAAATTTATTTAATTACATAATTTAAAATACATCATTACTACTTGATTTTCAAAGAATTACTCATCTGAATTGCAAAATAACATTTGACAATTAAAATTATTTGGCTACTAGAATACTAACAAACTACAAAATGACAACCATTGCATTAAAATGCAGTTGATTTACTTACGTTAATCTAAAAAAATTACAATTATAAATGGGGAATAAATAAAAGACATCAACAAATGAAAAAGTTCTAGATAAAATGAGGCTGATAAAACAATGCAAATTTAAATGTGAAAAATTTTACTTCTGTGTATTGCTATATTGCAGTATTTTTAGTTTTTATTATCTAAGATACAATTTACAATGACTTGTCTGAGTATAGTTTGGTGGCTTTGCAGCATTCAATGTTCACTTTGATAAAACGACTGCTGAGGAAGAGCTATAAAGAACTTAATTGTACCTCAGTTTAGAATAATGAGTTCTCAATGATACGAAGATGCCATTTTAGAATCCATTTTTTCGATAATATGCCATATTAGTATATTAAAATAGTTGTGGAGTTGAGGGACATCTAGTGTTCTTAAATATTATCATACCTTTTACTAATTCCCATAAAACTGAGTTGCCTACTTGCATTTCCACTATATTTGTAGGGCTTCTATGTGCTGACACCTAAACTGGACAATATGCCCATTTCAGATGCTGGCCTGAAATTCATATATCTAGAATCTTATTTCTAAGGACGAAACCTTATTTCTGTATATTTTTATTTTTCTTTGTAATATTATATATTTTATATCTTCATTAAACTTCAGGAGACCACATTTTTTGTACACACTGTTAATTCTTACATTGGAAAACATAATTGTCTCATAAAGATAAGATGTGATGTAATTTTTCATTTACTTAACAAAAATAAGGACTTTATTCAATACATACACTAAATATAAGTTTTTTCTACTACATTGGCATATTTTAAAAATCTTAACTTTTTTAATATTGTATTTTGGTATAAGAAAATGCTTTACTCCTATTTCTAGAAAAACAAGTGAGTACAAAGAATAAAACTGCAATCCTGGAAAGACTTCAACATCATCAGTCAAACCAAATATAAAATAATTTATTTATACTGTAGAAAAGCCAAAGATGTTATATTCTTTCACTTAATGCCATAATTATGTTTATTTGCTTATTTATACATACACGTTTAATAGAGTACATTCTACTTACTACAACCCCATAAATATGTTGTTCATGGTATGTCAGACTCAGGTGGTATGATAAACAAGATAGATACAGAGGCACATAGAAGAGCTACGAAATTAATAAAAATGGGAAGAATCTAAGTAATGATAAAAAATGGAAAAGTTCAAGGGTATACAGTTTGGAGAAGAGAAGACTACTATAGTCAGGGAAGAAAAGTCAGGGATCATCTTGCGTTGTATAAATACCTAAAATGGAATCACAAAGATTTGGGTAAGGATTTATTTAGCTAATAATCAACAGGAACATTTCTGGAAATTTTTTTTAAAAAGATATTTTAGACAGGCTTTTAAAATTTATAGTGATCTGGAATTTTTGGTCCGTAGAATCATTAGGAAAATGTTGGAAAATGAATTTGATACAGTTATAATCTAAATACATAAATTAATTCATTGTCAAACAATGGTTCTTATTCACATGCACTTTTAATCAAGTTGAGGCACTTGAATATCATCAAGATTCTTAGGGGAGCTCTGCCTTCCCTTAGGGGATTTAGCAAAGAATAGATATTGAATTTCAATCAGTAAATGTCATCTAATCTATATTCTGTCACTAACACTTATAGCATACCTTGATATTCTTTATACAATTTACTAATTTTTACATATCAAACTTTAGTATTCAAACTATATTTTGCTCCCCAAACATCTGTTAGTAATTGCTTTCACTTCTAAAATAAAGAATATGATGTTTTGAGAAAATTCAAAAATCAGTATGAATACTGTCCCATGAAATGACCATTAAAAACTGTATCCTGGAACTACAGACTAGTTCTGAAATGTTACAACATAAAGTATAATCTTCTTGAAACTGAAATAATCTTAAATTATTAGGGTATCTTATTTTAATTTTTAAGATCAAATAAGAAAAACTGAAGATATAGAAAACAGAAAGAAAAAGATGAGGTATCACAAAAATATATAAGGACAATACCTGTTGTATTAATCATACTTTTTGGTGTAGCTCCAGTGGCAGCAAATATATTAGAGGTGCTGCCTGCTGGCAGCCCACTTCCTGCAGTGGCAGCTCCCACAGTGGTTACAGCTAAACTACCTGGAGGTGGCTTCTTTACAGGAACCACAACACTCCTGCAAAAAGAAAAAAAAATTAAGTTTACTATAAATGCTAATCCTGCTACTAATGGCGGATAAACACAGCATGGAATTTCACCTCCTCCTTTCTTCATTTCTCCTTCCTCCTCCTCTCTGTCTCTGTCTCTCTTTCTTTTGCTTTTAAAAACATTTTTAAACTCATGAACCAAATTCATCATGGAAAAGGACTCTGGGTTCAATGCCCAGTACAACCCTCCTACCCATCCTTCCCAAATTAACATGTATAACCTATTAAAATTTATTTAGCAAACATTAATGTAGATTTTGGAGTCTGCAAATATTTCTTTAAAATGCAACTGGAGTATAATCATTAAAACATGGAATACTTGCAAATATTTGCTCAAGTTGGCAGATTTTGCATATGCATATAAAATTTTTTGACAAAATATACATTATATGACCCTTTTATCCAAATCATATTCTTCCTACGTAAAATAATCACAAACATAAACACTCAGAATACTCAGAGCATAATTAAAAACAGAGATTATAGTGGATAGAAACATAAAATTTGAATTGTAAAGTGATACAATTAAAATACCTTTTTCAAAAAATAGCTATAAGAACAGAAACTGAAGTCCTCAAAATAAGTAAATGTATTGTTTAACATTCTTACTGAATTCTATTTCATAAGTAAATGTATTGTTTAACATTCTTACTGAATTCTGTTTTAAGAAATCAGCTTAAGAAGATCATAACAACTCTATGATACATTTACTGTTTACCCTGAATTTTCATTCTTGTCACTAAAACTAATATTAAAAAACTAGCAAATCAACAGTGAAAATACCTATTTTAAGCTTACACATTAGGCTTAATGTTAGTACGAACTGCTTTTTTAGTCTTGTACTATTTACAAAATATATTTTGTTTCAGAGATCTTTTTTTTCAGTGAATGAAACACCTGGAAGAACAATATTAAAAATCTGAGGGTACTAGTTTACCTGAATATGTGAAACTCAGTACTTTAAATATAAGCAGGTTTATAAAATCAGAAAGGATGAAATACAAATTATACAAAAGTGATATCTGGTAGTCAAGAAGTAACACAATTGTAAGATATCTATAATAACACACAATTTTTAAAAATATAACAAAATATATTGAAAGCACACTGCCTTTTCTCCGCTTTTGTTCCAAGTGCAGTATCAGGAAACCCTAGGGAATGAAGACTAAGCTAAATCACAAATACACACCAAATTCTCAGAAGAGTGAAAAGCATGGAGATCTATACAGTTAAATTTTATTTTAAAAGTTATGGCAAAGCTTAACTGGTGGTTTTAGAGAAAACTAAGAGTGATACTCATTAATATATCATATTAATAGCTCAGCTAGAATATTTAATGAACTATGGATCAATATGGAAATCTGGCAAAAGAGTATTGTTGGAGAACTTAAGAACTCACATAAATTCTGAGATTATTAAGCTTTTCTGTTAGAAAAAAACATAAATATTTCTCTGTGCCTCAGTGAAACAGAAATGTGTAAAATTTCTCACAATTGTATTTCCTCTATACATACCATGCTTCCTCACTATACCAGAGTATTATAGGATCTCTAGCACTTTCATATTTCATAAACATATGCCTGATAGAATCACTCAGTGTAATTAAAAATATATATTTAAATCTAGAATGGATGACTAAAAGAAACAAAAATATATATTCAAATCTTGAATTACTAAAAAATAAAAGGAATAAGTATTTTGTATATATGTAGAAAAACATTTATATATTGTCACATACTGATGAAAAATTTAATTCTAAAAGTTTATTTTAGACTAAATCTTGCAAAAATCTGATATAATTTTCTTAATGAAAATATTTTAAATTTTAGAACACTGAGATTCATCAATGCTCCATTTTACACAGGGAGAAACCACCTTTAACAACGTCAATTAACAGAACTCAAATTCATCAGTAATTTTAAGAAGCTATTTCCAGGTATACAATCTAGAGTAAGCATAAGGAATGCTTGTTAATATGTTTTCAAAAAATTGGTTAACAAAAGCAAAATCATAGACGATTTCTATTAGTATTGTACAATATCATTAGGAAGTACGGCTTCATTATGAATAATAGAGCCAATGAGTTTGCATCTATTTTTCAACTAAAGATAAAAATGAAAGATACTTTCTTGGTCACATAAGACCAATGATAATTTTGTGATTGAAACTAGTTACATTCTACACTTTCATTCTAAAGCCTGTCATTTTGGATTTTATTTTCAAGGAACTCAATCTGATGTTAAAAGACATGTAGTAATTTGGATTTCAGACTTTAGTGCTTCAGAAATATGTTTATATACCTCATAATGTAATTATAGCTACCTTAAGATAGATAAAGAAAGTAGCAGCAATACACTGGAAATATAATTGAAAAATGCAGTGGTCCAGAAGCACGTGTGAGGATGATGCCTCTGAAAAGCTGCTCAAAGCTTCAGAGTTTGAAGTTAAATTTTTGATGTTGTCACTCTCAATCTATTGAATGGCTGACAGACAATCAAACCCGTCTGGCTGGCTGGCAGCTCATTTTGCTGGCAGGTGGCAAACAATTAGACACACCAATTTGTGCCTCCTGATGACATTAAAGCATGAAACTAAGTTGTATGCAGGGCCTAGTGATTTGTGTGAAAGCATTTCAAAAATAATACTCTTTGCCGTGGCAACTCATTTCAGACTGCCACCTCCCATTATGGCTTTGAGCAGTGAAGACGACAGACTTGAGTTACGTGCAGTGCAAGGCCGCTTCTGTTCAATCCGTCATTGGTGCCCCCTGAGACCTCAATCCCCTCCTTTCATCAATATCACCTCATCATTTACATTTGATAGTACTTGAGCTACTGCATATATTAACTACACTAAAGATTCTTCTCCTAAAAAGAAATGAAATATGCTTTGAGCTCTTCCGTTTCATTTCTACATACGCAATTTAGAATAATGAGTCTGCTCCCACTACATTACATACAAATGCTACCAAGAAAAAAATTTCTGTAATTTTAAAGCAATATTTTTAAATGTGTGGTAAATTTTATATAGCTAAGAATACTGGCACTCAGGTGATTGCTTTAACTTTTAATGAAAAATAATAATCCAAATTAAAAAAAATTTTGCTTAAACATTCCATTAAATTACAATAACTATATTTGCTTGTATGTTAGTAAAATTTAAAAATGCAATTTAAAAGAAAATGAGAGACAAAACTTAAAAAGACCTTATATTATATTATTGTACCATTTATAGATACAGATTTATAGATAATCAAAAGTACATATACTTGAAGAAAAATTTTATTCAAAGTCATAAACACAAATACAAATATATTCTGTGAACATGAACCAAATACTGAAATAGAGAACATCAATATAGCGTAAATGTCATAAGGAAAAATACCTATATGAATGAAGATATAAATCTGTCACTATAAAGAATTAAGACAAAAGTATTCTCTTACATTTTATGGTTCCACCACTTTTCACTTTTCAAAACTTTTCACAGAACAGATTTTATTTTTTACAATTATTTCCTAACATTCTGTAAATTCACTGAAGATAAAACTTTCTTCATCTTTATATTCCATAAGATAATGCCATTTAGATTTATACAACAAATTTTCAAGAAATATATGTAAAGTACTGCTTAAAGTGTTTGTAGGCAAAGTTTAAACTATACTTGTGACTGAAAAGAATAATCCATACTAATTCAATGGCTCTACTGCCACACTTATACCCCTAAACTCTAAAACATTACTCTTATAGTTTCAACAAAGCATTTTAGCTGTTCTAGACAAAATTATATGAAATACAAGTTATATTTTGACTATATATTTATTTTGTCATACTGTTTTGAGAAAGTTTTTTTAACTCAAACTGTCTAAAACTGAAAACATTTGCCTGTCAAGCATCTGATACATAACAAAATGTGTCATATATATAAATTTTGGATATGAAAAAGTGTTTTAAACATTGACTTAATTCAGCTAATAACCCAATACATTCTTCAGTTTATACATTAATATAGAAAACCATCATTTGGAATATACAATAATCCCTGTAGTCAAATTTAAGTATAGTACTATTGTTAGTAATCAGTGACTAGCTAAGTAATTTTCCAATGCTGCACATGTGTTTAAATAGCAAGATACATTATATGCATAGATTGGCTATGTATAAAATGTTATTTTGCTTCTTTGAACTATCATTTTTATATATACAGTGAACAGAAAACTCTGTCATTCCTAACAAATACTTTGAATGACCTAATATTCAACTGTAGACATACTGACTATGATGTAGTTTATATACCTACAATGTCAAAATGCCTTTTGAATACATTTATTTTCAAATACATGTCACAAAATAGGGCTTTTACATGATACTACAAATCCCCTATGAAAGACAATCTCATTTGTTTTTATTTTTCAATATACCTCCATTTAAAAATCAATTTGTTTTATTACTTAAAAGCAAGCTACTTAATCTCTAAGAATGATTGCAGTATGTTAAGAGTACTAAAACTGAATTTCACAATGAGAATATATCTTGGGGATATTTTTCCTATTTCTACTCCCATTTTATACTTAAAATAATTACATGCAAAGAGAAAAACTCACTTCTCCAATGTACTATAGTCCCTTCATAATGTTTTCAAACCAGAATCTAGGCTTCCCTACTTCCAGTTCAACATGGTAGCTACCATATCCACTGAAATTGCCATTTTAGGATGTATTATTAAAATGTTTTATCAAGAAATTAATCAGGTTGGTCAATTACTTTGATAGTCTTAGTAATGACAATTCACACTGAAGTTTTTAAGACATTGTAATTTTTCTACATTAACAGTTTAATTTTCTTTCTGCCGATAGAGCTTTGTGAATAATAAGTCTAATACTTACCTGTCAAAGGAATGAAACTGCATAGGAAGAATAGTGTGCGCTTCTCTCTTCAATGCTGGATCTGGATATGGGATCGGTTCAGGACCACACTCTGCAATTTCAACAGGAGCAGCCACAAGACTTTTCAGTATTTCCTTGACATTGATGCCTTTGGTTTGACTAATACTAGATATGGAAGGTGCTGGTTTCAACATTTCATTGGGATTTTCAGTTAAGCTCTCTTGTGACTTTTTCACTTCAGATGACAAAGTGGATAACAGTTCACTCATGGCATCAGGACCTGCAGTAGTCTCTAATTCTGCCCCATTCAGGATGTTAGCCACTTGTTCTTCTCCAATTCCAGAATCTGTATGAGGAATCGAACTTTCTAGATGAATATCTTCACCAGGGTTTGAAGTTTCTTTTTCCTTTACAGTATCTGGAAATGCAGCAGGTGTTTCTGTAATCGAACAAAAAAAAAATTTAAAACAAAAAAAGTTTCACAAAAGAAAGTCCCATGTCACTGGTAAAATCTTCTCATTAAAGAATAAAGAAAATAAACCATGTAAGGAAAAATTTGCCAGGGCATATGTGAATGCATAATAAAGGGTACAATGTCAGGAAATCGTTCTCATAGCAATTTTTAATGATTACACATCATACAAAAGAAATTCTTATACTTTCTTAAAAATTATTCCTTAAAAATATGAACTCATTTTAAAACTCACTTTGCAAATTCAATTACCAATACTAAAATGTCTGAAATATTTAAATTAAGATATTTAACCATCACATACACATAACTCATAGAATTAAAAAACTTTGCAAAATACAAAGCAAGTCATATTATTAGTTCAAAAGTATAAATTCTTTAATTATAGAATAATGTCCTTCAAAAACTTTTGCCACTATAATCATTTTGAAATACTCATATTCACTCTTTGTGAATGTAATTTCAATTTGTAAACAATGAATCAGAAACATATATATAGACAGATATAAAATGCATGCTAGTAATTAAAATAATTTACATGAAAATAATCTTTAAAATATCAAATTCCTACCAAATTTCCTTATACAAAGGTTTACAGAATGAAATTTACTATGTGGCAAAGTTATGAAGTTCTAAATAATCTTGAAATATCTATCAAATCTAAGAAATGCTGTTTGGATAATAATGTTATTAGGAGCAATCAAAACACATTGAAAGGATTAAAGGTAACATGATGGAATTTCTTCGGTAACAGGCTCAATCTTTGTACTCTGTCTCTCAGACAATTTTGTTAATTTCAAGAAAAAGATAACTGAAATGATATTCAAATTTTCTTCAAATGCGAATTTTATTAATTTTCCAAATTAATTTAAGGATAATTCTGCTAAGTTTCAAAAGCAAAAATAACTTCCTTTTTTTTTTTCTGTCAGTACCGATGTTTGAACTTATAACCTCGCACCTGCCAAGCAGTTGCTTAAGCCACTGAGCCAAAGTCCCAGCCCTATTTTGTTCAAGGCAGGGTTGCACTATGTAATTCAGGTCAGTCTTGCTTGTGTTGTAGCCCAAGCTGGCCTTGAACTCACAACACTCCTTCTACCTCAGCCTCTGAGTGCTGGGATTAAAGGTGTGCGCCACCACGCCCGGCTCCTAATAACTTCCTTTTTTGTTTGTGACATATGTATATAGTTATGCACCACATTAATTTTGGAAAAATAAAATCTTCATTTTATTCAATGTCATCATTTAATAGACTAAAAACATACAAATATAAATTTCATAAGACAATGTAGTTTTCTTCACATTTAAGAGACTTTCGTTGTGCTGGTTTATTTGTCAATCTTATTGGTGAAAAATAGAAACAATTACTCCAAGAAATAGAGTAATAAATTCAAATAATTGATGATCAATGAAACTAATAGGTTCAATGTACTGTTTATTATTTCAAGGATTAAAGACTGAAACACATGAAAGTTTTGAAAAGATATTCTCAGTAATACTAGGCAAAGAGAAAAAAACAGGTAAAAGGCTCAAATACCAGATAGCTTTTAAAAATAAAATCTTTTTTTTCTTTACCCTCTTCACCCCTTTTTGAGACAAAGTTTTTCTCTGTTGTTCATGCTAGTCTTAAACTTACCATGTTGCCTAAATTGGCCTCAAACTCATGATCTGCCTACCTTAGCCTCCTGACTGCTGGAATTACAAGCATGTGCCATCATGCCTAGCAGCAACGCTCTATTACTTAGATTGTCAGGAAAATAGTATTCTTTGTCTTATTTTTTTCTTAAATTAATTTTGAAAAGAATAAAACCAAACAAAATGAAACAGAAGAGTCAACTGAAACAAAACAATGAACACGGTACATGACTTCTAAAAAAGATAAAAGGAAAACAATAATGGCTACCATAATGTCTCTTGCTATCTTCAAAATAACTGCCCATACCATCAGGCATAATAAAATAAAATAGTACAGAATAAAACCAATAAAACCAAAACAATGGAAGCAATACAGGACTTCAAAACAATAGTAAAACAACAGTGGTTACTATAATGCCTCTTGTTATCTTCTAAGTAGTTGCCTATATCATCAGACATAATATAATCAAACAAATCAAAGTAGAATAAAATCACTCAAAACAAAACAATGAAAGCAATACAGGGCTTCAAAACAAGGTAATAGGAAATCAATAATGGCTACCCTAATGTATTGTTATCTTTGAAAAAGCTGTCTATGCCAACAAATATAATAAAACTAAACAAACCAAAACAGAATAAAACCAAACTAAACAGAACAATGAAAACAACATGGGATTTTAATCACAATAATAGATTAACAATGGCCACTGCCTTCCCTTTCTAGACATTTCCTCCCCTTTCAATTTCACAGTATCTATTGTATATTTTGAATTCCACTAACTCCTTTAGTTTTTCATACTAGGGAGACAACACAATGTTCACCCATGTGACTCTGAATCATTTCATCCATGAGCATAAACTCAAGTTGTATCCATTTACCAACAAGTCTCGAGGTTATCTTTATAGCTGAGTAGCTTTCCATCGCACAAAAACACCACATCTTTCTTATCCACTCTGCAGCTGATGGGAAGCTACCCCCACTTTTTTCTGGTTTCCTGTCACATACAGCATTGTTCTCTCTCCTTTGACTTTCAGTCTATGAACTCCCTTTCGACTTAAATGTGTTTCTTGTATAAAGCATATTGGTGGCTCCTGCCTCCTGACCCACTCTGCCTGTATATCTTTTTATTGGTGAATTGAGGCCATCTATATTAATAGTTTTGGTCAACATGCAATGCCTCATCTCTGCCATGCTATTTTCCTGCCACTGGCTGCTTACTTTTCTTCTCCATTCAACTGTGTGCTCTGCTCGGTGACACCCCTCCGCCACTGTTTTCTGGAGCTGTGGTTGTTTTTATCTCTCTAGAATGTCTTTAGTATTCTTTGTAGGGTTGGTTTGGTGGTCATGAATTCCTTCAGTTGTTCCTTGTCATGAAGTATCTTGTTTCTCCATTAATTTGAAAGATAGTTTCGCAGGGTACATCAATCTGGGTTGGAAGTTGTTTTCTTTCAGGACTTCAAATACTTCACTCCAAGCTCTTCTTGACTTGATGGTTTGTGTTGAAAAGTCTGACGTGATTGTGATGGGTTTCCTTTATAGGTGATCTGTTTCTTTTCTCTAACAGCTTTTAACATTCTGTTCTTATGTTCAGTTTCTGGGATCTTGATTGTTATATGTCTGCGTGTCAATTTATTTTGGTTATGGCTAGCTAGAGTTCTATATGCTTCACTTATCTGAATGTCACTTCTGTTTCCCATGCTTGGGAAGTTTTCTGATACTATTTCTGTAAATAGACTTTTAATGTTATTTGTGTTGACCTCTGCTTTTTCACTCACACCTTTTATCATTGTTATGTTTCTTTGGGTTATCTTGCAGCCCTTGAATTGTTACTTCCAAGTTCCTTGTTATTTTTAAGAGATCTTTCCATTTGCAATTAAAGGCTGACAAACCTATCTTCAAGGTTTGAAAGTCTATCTTCAGTTTCTTTCAAGTGGTTTTGCCAGCTTTCAATGGAGTTTTTAATTTCCTGGATATCTCTTTGAATCTGTTTCATATATTCTAAATCTTTTTTGTATTGTTCATTCAAGGTTTCCCTCATTTTCCTATGCTCCTCCATTTTTTTATCTATGTCTTTCTTAGAGATTCTTAGCAATTCTTTTATTATATTTTTCATTTGTTCTTTCACCTGAGTTAGTATTTCTGTTCTAATTTTTTTTATAGCCTCATGAAGTTGTTTCTTTACTTCAGTTGCCATCACTTCAGAAACCTCAGGTGTGCAATTTCCGATCTCTTCTGTGTTTGCATCTCCTGGACTTGCTTTCCTTGAACTAGAGACCAGAGACTGCCTTTTGCTTCTTCGTCTTGACATATTCCTGGGTCCTTCTGGACAAGTAGGTACTAGGGTCCCAGGCACTTCCTGCATTGGCTGTAATTTCTCTCAAGTGAGACTGTTTCATTCTTCTAGCCAGTGCTGGCTACAGGTATCTGATGGTGGCCATTGAGTGTGCTAGTACAGGGCTGTCTGCTGCTTTTCCCAGCCTGTGTTGGCTCCCCAATGGCTGGTGGAGTGTTCACAGGGGTGGGGTGGGTCACCACCTCCAGACCAAACTGGCTACCCACAGGGAATCTCTGCAATGGCCACTAGAATGAGTGTTGGGGTGGGGCTGGCCACCACCTGTGGACCTGTGCTGGTGATCAGCTGGGATCCTCTACTACTGCCCCTGGCGTGTGCATGGGGGTGGGGCCAGCTGCTGCCTCCAGACCAAGCTGGCTACCCGTAAGGAACCTCTGAGATGGCCACTAGAATGTGCAAAGGGGCGGGGCTCAGTTCAAGCAATTTCCAGGTGTCTGTGCCCAGCTAGGAGCAGCTAGAGGAAGCCTGGAGCACTTCTGGTTCCAAGCTTATCCAGCCCAACTCCAAAATGGTTCCAGGCCAATCACTCTCTCCTATGGTAGAACCAAGTCCTCTGTACTCACTGCCAGCCAGCTCAGTCTTCCAGGTCTGCTGCTCCCATTCACTGACACTCCCCTCCAATACTGCCTTTCTCTGCAGAGGCCTCAAGGGTCACCAACTGCCAAGTCACCTTCATTGTGAGTCCCCAAGTTCCAACAGCTCCTCTCTCACAGTGGGTCTGGCTTTGGGCGAAGGCAACGTCAGTGACCGCCTTCTTCTTTGTTTAAATTTTTCTTTTTACTCTTTCTGTGGGCTTCAATTCTCACTTTAGATTGTTCCTGGGTCCAGGGTACCCACTTCCTTCCTTCTTGTCTTCCCCATGATGCTATATTCCAGCATCTGGACTGTATCTCTCACAGAGGCTGTTTACTCTGCTACTTACTGTTCTGCCTTCTTCCCAGAAGCCTCCTTTGTCTTATTTTGCTTAAAACTTAGATACACATTACAAATATTGTTATGAAGTGTGGGAGGTATAGCTCTGTGGTAGAGTGCTTGCCTAGCATGCATGAGGCTCTGGGTTTGATTTGCAGCACTGCCAAGAAAACAAATACATGTATATATGTAAATATATATTCTTTGGACTATATAAAGGATTATGTGTAGATATTTGTGTATGTGTATATATATATATATGCACACACACGTATTTCTGTATACTTAAAAAGAAAGTCTTAAAAGAAAAATTATGACAAAAATTAAAAGTAACAGCATTAGCAAAAAGGCACAGCAAAAACAAAACAAACAAAAACCCCCACAATGTTTCTGAAACATCTAACAAACAAACAGAACAGTAATGAGCAACTGAAAGGAGAGGATAAATAGGGTTGTTCATCAATTAAATCTTGAATCAGTGAAACCTATACAATCATTAGAATATTCATATCTGTAAGCCAAGAGAACAGTCATACATTTTAGTATTACTCAAATGGAAGTCACAACAGAAACTTAGACATTTTAGTATTACTCAAATGGAAGTCACAACAGAAACTTAGGATACTGATGAAATAAGTTATAAGATAATTTGTATAGAGATGATCATTTTCACTATTAAAAGATACATGAGTTTAGTTTAAACACAGTTTTACATTTATAGATTATGCATTTTTGTTTTATTTTTATTTTTTGTTTTTGAGACAAAGTCAGGCTGAACCTCCACTCATTGCAGTTCTCCTGTCTCAATCTCATCAGTGCTGCAATTACAAGTGTGTGCTACCATACCTGGCTGATTGTAGATAGATACGGAGATAGAGATAGAGATAGAGATATAGAGATAGAGATAGAGATAGAGATAGAGATATTTTGGAAAACAACCGCAGCAAAATATGAAAAGAACAATTATGATGTTTCCGTAACACCAGGACAAAGAATGTTAAAAGTTCAGAAAAAAAAAGGCCCTAACAAAAAAATACAGTATGATGCATAGTACCATGGGCTAATTTTTCTTACAGAGTTTAAGTATCAAAGACAACCTAGTCCTTAGTATGAATTCTGCTGATTTACAGATTTGGTTCAGAATTTTGGCTTTAAATTGGTATCTAAACATACTTACAGTGTACATTACAAAAAAGTTACACAAATACTTTACAATTTCATGTGACATCAATGTGTTTAGTAAATAAAATATCTAAAAAATGCTCACAAGCTACCACGTCCAAAGATTTTGTCATCAAATATATAATTTTTTTGCTCATCTGCTCAACTATTTTGCAATGAGCATTAAAATCTACAATTTTAACCAGATACTTAGAAATCCAATATAAACATTTCTCAATTATAAAACACAAAAGTTTATTAATATTTAATACTAGAATATTTTCAAGCAGCTTATCAAAATTTTACACAGCATCAGTCTTATTTTCTTGTATGAGACTGATTGATTAAAAAAGCAGTAATTTTCATATTTCAATAGAATTATATTCAATTATGTCTTACAAAGCAAACCCTGTGATTATGTCAAACAGCAATAAAACTAAATATTAAAGTTCATTTTATACACATAAAAAAGATTGCAATGCACCAAATTGTTATTTGCAAGTATTGATATAACGGTTCATTTGTTAGTTATGCTAAAAGTATGAAAAGCGTACAACTTCAGGAATTCAAATTTATTACAAAGGATACTCATAATAAAAAATTGGTAATTGAGAAGATACAATTTAAAAGTCAAAAAAATCTTCTAATTGCTATTTTGATCATACTGTACCTAAGGGTAGGTCTCTTTGAGTTACGAGACTTGGAGTGCATTGAGCTCTTCCTTGGTACACTATATATATTAATAGTTTCTGTCATCAAATTTGGCATTTGGTCATGCCAATGTTTCTTCAGATATTGTTTCTGTCCCTGTCTTTCTCCTTCCTCTCCTCCAGGGTTTCCAATATATGTATGTTGGTACACTTAAGGGTGTCTCATGAGTTTGTGAGAGACTGTTTACTTTTCCCCTTCCTTTTTTGGTTTCACTTCTCACATTGGGATAATCACAACTGATCAGTCTTCAAGTAGGCAGATTCTTTTTTCTCTCAACTCAAATATATATATATATATATATATATATATATATATATATATATATACATTAAATGACTGATATAAAGTGGTCTCCCCAATTTTTGGGCTTCCTTGGGAGCATTTTCTATTGCTTACCCCAAACCCTGTCCCACACCTTTATATGTTGACCACATTTTCTTTTTTCTTTGCTTGCCTCAGAGTTTTTTGTTGTCACTGGAAATTAGATATTTTAAATAAAATTATACAGCAACCCTAGAAATCAGATCCCTCTGATCGGCATTTACCATTTTTCTGGTTACTTTTCTTGAACTAATTCTGTAATATTTATTTTCTATCACTGTAGCTACAGAAATGTCTGCTCACCTACTGTGGTGGTCAGCTAAAGACTAAACAGATACTGGCTTAAAAGTCTTGAACCAATAAATAAATAAATTTTCTATCCTATGCTAGAGGCTGTGCACGTGTACATGAGTTGGTGCACACTTGCAATGTTCCCACAGTTTAAAACACTTCCTTGGTCTGCACTTCTTGTTTGTGCCAGGCCTCAAGGCCAGCAAAGGTTAGAGAGACTGGGTCCTACTCAGGTGTTTGAATATAGATACACTACCTCATTCACACATCTTCTAGTTGAGATGCTAACCAAGGTTATTTTTTGTCCCAATTGGCACTGCCAATTCAGGCAGCAACAACGTTAAACTGATGAATCCCCACTTTGAACATAGAGCCCTTACTATCAAACAAGCTCCATCAGGTCAAAAACTGATAAGCCCTATGAAGTTTCTCCAGGGAGCTTTTCCAGGCAGCTCAAATAGTTCATTGCTCTAGGAATTGAATTCTATAAGGAAATAGAACCATAGTCCACCTCATTCTCCAGTGGCTACTAGTTTCTAGTTTTTGTAGCTACTACCATGGGTGTCTGGCCTCTGATTTGCAAGGCAACCAACCACTTGGGAAAGTGGCATGCAATAGGATGAGTTTAATCCCTATTAGTACACTCCTGTTGGCTTATACCACCAGTGGTACCTGCATGACTATATCATACATGACGGTACCACTTGTACCACCAGTGGTACAATCTGCCTAATAGTCATGTAGGTACCACTAGTGATTCAAGTGGCCCAGCAGTGAGACATAGGAATTACAGCCTCTTTGTGAACGTGTTAATTAAATTTGCTGTTCTTGAAAAGATTCCATAGTTTCTCCACAATTAATAAACTTTGGATTGTTGCTACCCTTTGATTATGTTCCAGAGAATTAAAAAAAGTTGATTTGCCATTTTCTGCCAGTATTCTCGCTGCTTGTGTTTTGAAGGTCCTTTCTATTGAAGGTTCACTTTCTATTGAAAATCTTGCCTCCAAATTGTATTTAAAAGTCAAATTTTAATGTTGCTTCAACTTCTACACTTTGAATAAACTATCAGTAAGCTATTTTGAAATATTTATACATACATATTGTGCTTTTCTCTTGCCCTATTTTGTATTATTTTTCCTTTCTCAATGAAAAAAAAAGCCTCCTACTTAAGCGGTTCATACATTTCTACTAAGTAACTGAATCCACCATCAACACTAATAATAAAAATGTTAACATATCTACTTATAACTTTTCTAGAATTGCAGAAAATAGTATAGAGTCAAACATATTATAACTCTAATGGTATCAATTAGATAAGCCAACAATTTGGCTTATATAACAGATCAGAGTTCAGCCTTTGAAATCAAGACTAAAATTCATTTAAGAATCATTTTAACTTCCTTAGGATGAATCATTTACCTCTCCTCAGCATTATTCATTTATATAGGAAATGGAATATAATCACACATATATCATAGTGAACAAACACAATACATAAGTAGTGCATAATAAATCTTACAATAAAGTTTTGTACTTTCTGCTATCGGTTTTTATTATCATCTTTGTTGTAAAAAATCCGAAAACATAGCACCTAAGCACTCTATCAGTTATTCCTTCTATTCATTTATAACCACAATCTCTCTTCTTTTGGTCTTGCTCTTTACAAATTTCTTCTATCCTGAACACCTACCCTTAACATTTCTAGTCCTCAAGGTCTTTTGGACTTTCTCCTTTTTACCTGTAGGCAGTCAGAATAGAACAATGGCAATGAAACTAATTTGATAAAATCTCCAATTATGGCTTAACAACTTGTTAGTTTTTCACAACACCTCCAATAAACTACTCTTTCAGAGTTCCAGGGAATACAGGAAAACATTGTTTTAAGTATAAGGATTACAAAACTTGTCAAGTCATCATTTGTAATTTTTCTGGCTTAAACTTTCCAAAAACTGAAATAATCCCTCAGACATCTTAAAACTAACATATCAAAAACAGAAATCATCATTTTCTTCTACCTTGTCTACCTTCATTCCTGCCTACTTTATTAAGCGATCCTTTAACTGCCTCAATACTTCAGACAAGATACCCAGGGATCAGCATTAAACTTCACATTCCTTCATGTTCTATTTCAAGTCTATTACCATATCATGTCCATTTTACCTCCAAAGTTCACTTCTAATTTACTTTGCTTTTATTTTACTTATTTATTTTTTGGTTATGGTGATTGAACACAGTAGCTCATTTATGCCTGGCAAGTGTTCTGCCACTGAGCTATGTATGTCCTCAGCTCTTTTTATTTTTTACATTCAGACAGGGTCTCTCAAGTTGACCAGAATGCCCTTGAACTTAACAATCTTCTCCCTCAGGCTTCTCTCTACTGTTAAGCAACAGCATCTCTTACCTAGAAAGGAACACTCTCCTAATGGTTTAATCTGGAATTTGTTCCAATATATTCCCCCACTATACCTAGAATATGCTTTTAAAATTATAAACCAGGTTATCACCTTTATAGTAGGCAGTGTAACACACCTCTCAAATAAGATGTCCAAGTCCCATTTTCCATAACCTGAAAACATGTGCTTTACATGGCAAGAGGGACATTAAATGTAAGGACCACAAGAAGGGAAAATTACCTTAAAATATCCAGGTGAGCTCAATTCAACCCCATAAGTCCTTGGAAATGAAAGGTCTTTCCTAACAGAAGGCATGACAACAGAATGTTCTAAGAAATGCACATTCCTGGTACATGAAGGAAGGAGTCTATGAGTCAAGGAATATGGGTGATCTCAAAGATGGAAAAAGAAAGCAAAGTGAATATGCCTTGAGAGCTCCAGAAAGAAATGTAGACTAACCAGTACCAGAATTTTAGCCCACTGAAACCCATCTTGGACCTCTGATCAGGACTATAAGAAAATACTGTGTTGGTTCAGGTTTTTAAGTAGGTGCTAACTTCTTATGATAGCAATAGAAATAAATAAAACAGTCTATTAGTTTAGAACTAGACCTTTAATGTAGATTTGTACATGCTTTACATGATTTGACACCTATCTACCTATCTAAATTCAGGCAATGCTTCTCTTTCCCTTTACTATTATATTTAACATATGTTCCAAAAATATGCCAACCAATTTTTCAGAACATGCAGCTTACTTTTTGGTAATGTCCCTATTATTTTTCCCAACTAACTGAGTTTACACTTTGGTTTTAGCAGAAATGTCACATCTTAAAAGACATTTCTAATCTCCAAACCAAATTAGGTTACTTCTTTTACACTTTTTCATAATACAGATACTTCTCACTTAATCACTTGTTTAACAACTATTCGGATTTAAGACCAAGGTGCTCTGTTTGGATTTAAAACCTGCTACTCAGATTTCTTTCTTTTGTGTGGGGTGCAGTTTTGTGCATCTGCTTTAGAGCCTCAGTGTCTTTGTGTGTGTTTATGTGTGTATGTGTGGTAGACATTTTACAGGATAGTAATTTCTGCTGACTATACTATACAGCACAGCACTCTAGTTTTACGTTCTTTTATATATTATAATACTGTATGTCAGAGTTATGCAAATAAAACCAAAGTCATCAAGTTGGAGTTTCCTATGACCATTTCTTTGTTCTGAATATTGTGACATACATACTACCTAAAATTCCTCATTTAGTGATCAACTGATTTAATGAATAGTCATAGGACTTTAACTTGGTTGCTAAACAACAAAGGTCTGTAAACTTAAAATGTATTCCTTAGGATATAGTACAGTTTGCAATTACATATTTAAATTAGTGGTTTCTGAAAGTATATTTCCCTTGCTAGACTATTAGCATTATAGAGATAGAGTCATTTTGTTCACTATTACATATCAGTACCTACCACATAGCAGGAAATCATTAATTTGTTCAGAAAATATGTGACAAAGGAATTTTAAGTGAATAAAAGGTTTAGAGAAATGATTTCAATCTTACTGATGCCAAACACAGACATCTATAATATTTTTTGGTAATTTTTATTTTAAAAAGAATAAAACCAAGTAAAACAAAACAGAATAAAGCCAATCAAAACAAAACAGTGTAAGGACACAAGACTTCAAAGCAAGATAACAGGAAATCAACAATGGTTACCATAATGCCTCTTATTGTCTTTAAAACAGCTGCCCATACCTTCAGACATAGTGAAAATCAAACAAAACAGTATAGAACCAATAAAAACAAACAATGAACACAATAAAGGACTTCAAAACAACAAGTAAATCCAAAATGGCTACCATAATATATATTGTTATCTTTGAAACAGCTGTCACCAGATATAATAAAATCAAACAAGACAAAATAGAATAAAACCCAACCAAAACAACAATTAAAATGATACAGGACTTCAAAACAAGACAATAGGGAATTAACAATGGCTAGCACCTTCAGAAGGAGATCCCCCATAAATGCTACATTACGTATTATTATCCTCTGAATAGATGATCAGACTACTGGCTTTAGGCCTGAAAGTCAGTGAAACACTAAAGCAATAAGTTGTATTTTACCTCAATAGCTAACATTGCAGCCTGTGTTTCTCTGGATCAAGCAGTCACTTATGTGGGGCACAAGGGAACCATGACTGACCCTTCTTGTCTGCCATCCCATGTATAAGAAGGGGCTGGTGTCTGGTTCTCCCCACAGTGGCCCGTGTATGGCATCAACTCACAGGGAAGGCCTGGCTTCTTGTTGGTTTCTTGTTCTTCTCCCCTGTAGTCAGTGAATGGTGCTGACGCATGGGAAAGGGCTGGTGGCTGGTTCTCCCCTGACATTTATATTTTAAAAGGCTGACTTTTAAAAAAATTGCTAGGAATACCTGTACAGGATTTTCACATGTCACTAACTGACATACACTATATAGTCAACATGATTACTCAATAAGCATTTATGTAAATTATATTAGTAATAGTTTATTGAATTAAATATTATGATATAGCCATAGAATGATTTGCTATGTAAATATTATTCTAAAATCAAAGGAAAATTAAACTATTAGCAATAAAACACTAGTACATGATTATATAAATGTAATAAATAAATATTGCTAATTATTTTTCTAATTATGTAATAACTAAAGTTTGAGTTATACATTTATGCTTAAACTACTGGCATATTCTTATTTCCTTAGGACAAAATTATAAAAGAAAAAATTACTAGATGAAGGATTATGAAAATTTAAATGCCATATAAAGTTTATATATTTAGAGTCTCATCATTGCTGTCCAGCTTGGCAAATTATGACACAATTGTTTATATATAAATTTACTTAATTATCACTCTACTTGTACTATATTTTGTTATTTTCTAATTTTCATTGTCTATTCGATTTTCTTCTACATCTTCCATGGCTATTTTATATTGCTTTGATGTATAATTAGTCTTTAATCATTAAGACTATTAACTTTCAACACAAAAGTGTAATTTTTTTCATTTTTCATTTGCTTTTTAATTGTTAACATTTTCAAACACAAAGATGTACATAAGATTTATTTCATCATGAAAAATGTTTTACTTTATAGTTTTAGTATACTGATATGATTTAAAACAGTACTTCCAATAATCAGTATTGATTTTAATTTTCTTTAAATGTGCCCAGATTTTTACCTTTAAATTAATAAAAACTAAATTTATGTAGCATAACGCATGAGATAAAAATACAGATTAATTCTCATCCAGACATCATGACATGTACCTATAATTTCAGCATTCTGGGAGTCTAAGGCAAATTCAAACCCAAACTGGACAATTTAGTGACTTAGCAAAACCCTCTGTCTCAAAAATAAAAAGGCCTGGAAACTAGTTCAGTGCAAAGACTATGGTTTTAATCACTGATAACTCAAAACCATATTTATACACATATACATATGTATGTGTACACGTGTACACATATAGATTGACATGTACATGTATACATAGATAGACATGCAGACAGATAGATACTGTTTCTCCAAATAATTATGCTACATGGTAATTTTTTGCCAAATCACTCTTCTTGATACTTCCTCTTCTGTTTGATTAAAAAGAAATATATTTATAATGCATGGAATGTGCACATATTAATTGACATACAGAAATTTCTATCCATTTGTAGACATCTTAGGCAATGTCTATTTTGTACCAGTATAATTTTACTAATTTTATTCATTTCCCTGATCATATATTAAAGAAAAATTAATAATGGCATTTATCCCTAAATTCATCTAAATGTTACCTTTCTTCTTATATTATCATGAAGATTCTAAAACTTGTATGACAAATTGACAAAAAAGTTTTGTCTTTGCCTGCTTATTAATTAAATATATTTTCAGACAACAATTTACATCAACAGTTCTCTCACTAATTTACTCATTTGCTAAATATTTTACTAGGCTTACTTTCAAACATCAAGCAATGCACTAAAGATAAAATGGTGACATAAGGTAAGTTCTATTCAATACAGTACTAAAGTTCAAGTAAAGCAATAACCAACAAAAAGAAAACACATGCAAACTGGGAAGATCGATGTTGTCTCTATTGGGATATGGCAGGTATTTTATATGTCTCTGTATATATATACACATATATATGTGTATGTATATGTATTATATATATATATATACACATATCTATTTATGTACATGAATTCAGTAAAATAGTAATACACAAAACATAAAAAAATCATTATCAATTCTATATACCAACAGCAAAGTATCTAAAAAGAGAAATCAAGAAAATAATCTTATTTAGCCATGAAAAAAAAAAAACACTTAAGTGGCAAAATAAATTTACACAGGAATTATAGAAAATATTATGAAGCATCTTCAAAAAGTTGAAAATAGAACTGTTGCACAATATAGCAATTCTATTTCTGGCTATATAACCAAACCCACAGGGAATGAAAGCTGCAGGTCAAGGACCTAGCTGCATTCCAATTTTTATTTTTATTTTTTATTTTTATTTTTTTATTTAAGGGAAAAAAGATACAGAAAAGAAAGACAAAAAGCAAATGAGACAAATGACAACAACAAATCCAATACAATAACATTATAAGTTTACAAAACAAGATGATAGGAATTTGACAATGGTTGCAATATTGCATACTGGTACTTTCAAAAGGCTTATTTAGATTAACACATACAGACATGTAAAATTAATCTAATCATATGGATATTAAGTGTACTTTTTCAATAACTAATGCATTTAGTAGTACAGTCATTTTAGCTACCTTATACAAACATATATACTAACTTATGTCTTTTTCCTTTACCCTTTCTTCTTTCCTCCTTTCCCCTATCCCAATTACTTTTGCTCTTTGAGCAGTTGCTTACCCTTACACAGTGTATTGGGTGATACTATGTACCCCCAAGTCCTCATCTACTTTTTATGGAGCTGAGTCTGGCACTTGCTTGTGATAAGTTTGTGGTCTAGTGCCGGAATTGGTAATGTGAGTGCTGAACCCAGCCAGGGTTGGAGCTGAGATACAGTGTAAATGAGGCAGGTCTTCCTCTTCTGCATACTTCCGCTCTCACTTTCTCTCTCTCTCACCAGTGCGCCTTGTGGTTGTGGTTGTGGCCGCCATGAACAGCAGCCCCGCCACACCATGCTGCCTTGGAGCCAACTGAGTATGGACTGAAGCCTCCCTGAGAACTATAAGAAATAAACCTTTCCTTCTCTAATTTTGGGCAGGAGGTATTTTGTCTCGGCAATGAGTGAGAGGTAACTAAGACACACAGGATGTATTGTAGATTTTGGATCATATATACTTTTTCAGTTTCTTACACGAGGGAGACAATATGGTATTTACACATATAAGTTCGATTTATTTCACTTACCAGTATGGTCTCAAGTTGTGTCCATTTAGTTATAAAAGTCTCAATACAATCTTTCTTGATAACTGAGTAGTACTACATTGTATAAAAATACCACATCTTTTTTATCCATTCCTTGATTTATGGGCACTTGGGTTGTTTCCAATATTTGGCTATTACAAATCAGGTTGCTATAAACACGGGTGCACAAATATCACTGTGCTATGATGTTTTCAATCCTTCTGGGAAAATGCCCTGAAGTGCGAGAGCTGGGTCAAATGGAATATCTAATTCTAGCTTCTTGAGGAATCTCCACACTGATTTCCACAGTGGTTGCACCAGTCTTCATTCCCACCAACAGTGGAGAAGATTTCTTTTTTCCCCACAGCCGCTGTAGCATTTGTTGTTGGTTGATTTTTTATCTTGGCCATTCTTTCTGGGGTAAGATGGAATCTCAGTGTTGTTTTAATTTGCATTTCCCAAATGACCACTGATATTCAACATTTTTTCATATATTTATTTGCCATTTGTGTTTCTTACTCTGAGAAGTGTGTATTCATCTCAGATAGCCATTTTTATACTGGGTTCTTCAATTTTAGGGGCCTGATTTTTTTAATTCTTTATATGTTTTAGATAAAAGTCCTTTGTCTAAGGGACAGTTGGCTAATATATTTTCGAAATTTGTGGGTTTTCTTTTCAGTCTGTTGGAGATTTCCTTTGACATGCAAAAACTTTTTAGTAAGATGAGATCCCAGTTGTTGATTCTGGGAAGTGTTTCCCGTGCAGTTTGATTTTTGTTCACAAACTCTCTGCCTACTCCTATATCATCAAGATTTTACCTACTTTGTTTTTCAGCAAATTTGGTGTCTCTGTTCTAATATTCAGATCTTTTATCCACTTTGACTTTACCTTAGTGCATGGTGATAGATATGGATCTAGTTTTAGTTTACGGCATATGGAAAGCCAGCTTTTCCAGCACCACTTATTAAAGAGGCTAGCTTTCTTCCAATGTACATGTTTGGCCTCTTTGTCATGGATGAGGTGGCTGAGTGTGTTTGTAGTTGTGGCTGTATCTTCCAATCGATTCCATTGATCTTCAGGTCTGTTTTGATTCCAGGACCATGCTGATTTTATCACACTAGCTTTGTAAGATAATTTCAAGTCGGGGATTGAGATACCTTCTGCCTTACCTTTGTTGCCCAGAGTTCCTTGTTGTTCTGCGTCTCTTCTGGCTCCAGATGAATTTCAGGGATGATTTCTCTAGCTCTGTGAGGTATGCAAGTGGTATTTTGATCAGGATTCCATTAAATCTGTGTAACAATTTTGGGAGAACGGCCATTTTCACAATGTTTGTTCTTCCTATCCAAAAACAGGGAATATCATTCCATTTTCTGAAATCCTCTTCAATTTCTTTTTTCAGAGTAATGTAATTTTCACTGTATAGATCTTTTACTTCCTTTGTTAGATTGATTGCTAAGTTTTTCATTTTTTTGGATGCTATAGTGAACAGTGTGTTTTCCATTATTTCTCTCTCAGTGAGTTTGTTGTTTCTATAGAGGAATGCTATTGATTTTTGAGTGTTGACCTTATATTCAGCAACGTTACTGAATTTGGTTGTTACATCTAGAAGTCTTTCAATGGATTTTTGGGGGTCTTCTATGTAGAGTATCATATCATCTGCAAATAATGATAATTTGACTTCTTCCTTTCCTATCCTTATCCCCTTTATTTCTTTCTCTTGTCTAATTGCTCTGGTTTTTTCCAGAACTATATTTAATAGCAGTGGGGATAATGGACACCCTTATCTTGTTCCTTACTTTAGAGTGAAAGTTTTCAGTTTTTTTCCATTTAATAAGATGTTGGCCGTTAGTTTATGATATATGGCTCTTATCAGGTTTAGGTAGAGACCATCTATTCCGATTTTCTGTAGGGTTTTTATCATGAATGAGTGTTGGATTTTGTCAAAAGTTTTTTCTGCATCTATTAAGATGATCGTGTGATTCTTTTCCTTGGCTCTGTTGATGTGGTGTATTAAATTTCTTGATTTGCCTATGTTGAACAATTTCTGCATTCCTGGGAAAAATCCCAGTTGACCATGGTGCATAATCTTCCTGATGACTTCCTGTATTCTATTTACGAGCATTTCATTGAGGATTTTTGCATCTATATTCATTAGGGAGACTGGCCTGTAGTTTTCTTTTTTGGTTGAGTCTTTCTCTGGTTTTGGTATTTGGGTACTACCTGCTTCCAGGAATGCATTAGGGAGACTTGATTCCCTTTCAATTTTCTTGAATAGTTTGAGAAGTGTTGGCATTGTCTTCTCTAAATTTCTTGTCGAATTCAGCAATGAATACATCAGGACCTGGGCTTTTCTATGTTCGTAAGGTGCTAATTACATTTTTAATTCCATTAGCTGAAATTGGGTTATTCAGCAGTTTTACATCTTCCTGATTAAGCTTTGGTAACTCATAGGTTTCTAGGAATCTGTTCATTTCTTCTATGTTATTGAAGTAGATGAATTTCTGTATTTCCACAGGGTCTGTAGTGATTTCACCCTTTTCATTTCTCATTGCATGACTTTGAGGGTTTTTTCCCTCTTTTTAGTAAGGTTAGCTAAGGGTTTATCAATTTTACTTATTCTTTCAAAGAACCAACTCTTCAATTCATTAATTCTTTGTATTGTTTTCTTAAGTTTCAACTGTATTCATTTCTGCTCTGATCTTTATCATTTCCTCCTTTCTTTGGGCTTTGGGCTTGACTTGCTCTTCTTTTTCTAGAAGTCTGAGGTACACTGTTAGGTTGTTTATGTGTGTTCATTCCATTTTTCTGATGTGGGGAGTTTAGTGCTATAAATTTTCCTCTGAGGACTGCTTACATTGTATCCCACAGGTACCAGTAACTTGTATTTGCATTTTTGTTCAAATGTAGATATTGTTTAATTTCTTCTGTGACCCATTGATTGTTTAGGAGAGTATTATTTAATTTCCATGTGTTTACGGGGTTCTTGTGGGTTTTTTGTCATTCATTTTCATGGTCAGATAATATGCATGGAATTATTTCAGTTCCTTTGCATTTACTTAAGCATGTTCTGTGGACCAGTATATGATCTATTTTAGAGAATGATCCATGTGCAGCTGAGAAGAATGTGTATTCTGATGCTGTTGGGTGGAACACTCGGTACACATCTACTAGGTCCATTTGTTCACAGGTTTGATTCACTTCTGTTATTTCTTTGCTGATTTTTTGTTTGGTTGACCTGTCTCTTTGTGACAATGGAGTGTTAAGGTCCCTCATTATAACTGTATTATTGTTCATTTGGTTTTTCATGTCCATTAAGATTTGTCTTACATAGTTGGTTGCTCCCATATTTGGTGCATACAGTTATGATCGTAATCTCTTCCTCTTGAAGCTTAATAAGTATGTAGTGACCTTCTTCATCTCCTTTGATCATTCTTGGTTTGAAGTACACATTGTCTGGAAACAAAATAGCTACTCCTGCTTTTTTCTGGGTTCCTGTTGCATGGAGTACTGTTTTCCATCCTTTTGAGTTTTAGTCTGTGAGTTTCCTTTTGAGTTAAATGTGTTTCTTGTACACAGCATATTGTTGGATTTTGTTTCTTAACCCACTCTGCCAGTCTGTTTCTTTTTATTGGTGAGTTCAGACCATTTACATTGATTGATATAGCTGATATGTACTGACTTATTCCTGTCATGTCATCTTTCTGTTGTTGGTGTTCCACATTTTCTATTTAATTGTTTGCCCTCCTGAGTGGTTTCCTTTTGCTGTTGTTCTTAGGATTGTAGTTATCTTTATCTCTTTCTGTAGAGTGTCTTTCAGTACCCTTTGTAGTGTTGGTTTGGGGGCAATAAATTTCTTCAGTTGATTTTGTCATGTATCTTATTTCTCCATCTATTTTTAAAGATAGTTTTGCAGGACACATACATCTAGGTTTAAAGTTGTTTTCTTTCAGGATTTGAAATACTTCACTTCATGCTCTTCTTTACTTGAAGGTTTGTGTTGAGAAGTCTGCCATAATTCTGATAGGCTTTCTTTCATAGGTGATCTGTTTCTTTTCTCTGACAGCTTTTAATATTCTGCTCTTGTGGTGAATTTCTGATATCCTAATTAGTATATGTATGGGTGAAGATTTATTTTGGTTATGGTTAACTGGGGTTCTGTACGTCTCACTTAGCTGTATATCAGAATCTCTTCTCACATTTGGAAAATTTTCTGCTATTATTTCTGCAAAGAGTCTTTGCAGGTCATTTGTATTGACCCCTGCATTTTCACTGACGCCTATTAATCTTACATTGTTTCTCTTTGCATCATCTTGTAGCTGTTGAATTGTTGTTTCATGGTTCCTTGTTATTTTTAAGAGATCTTTTCTGGGGATTGAACTCACAACCTTGTGCCTGTCAAACAGGCACTTAAATCACTGAGCCAAACTCCCAGCCCTGGTTTTTTGAGGCAGGGTCACACTGTGTAGCTCAGGCCGGCCTTGTGCTCACTTTGTAGCCCAAGCTGGTTTCAAACTCACAACACTCCACCTACCTCAGCCTCCTGAGTGCTGGGATTAAAGGCGTGTGCCACCACAACCGGCTGAGATCTTTTCTTTTGTGTTTGTAAGCTTCCATGATGTCTTCAAGGTCTGAGACTCTATCTTCAGCTTCATTGAAGTGGTTTTGCCAACTCTCAATGGAATTTTTAATTTCCTGAATTTCCCTTTTAATCTGTTTCATGCATTCTATTTGTGTCTTATTTTGTTTATTCAAAGTTTCCATCATTTTCTTATGTTCTTCTATTTTTTTATCTTGATCTTTAGATACACACAGCATTTCTTTCATAATGCTTGTCATTTCATTTTTTAGCTGAGGGATTATTTCTGATCTGATTTCCTCTATAGCTTCATGGAGTTATTTCTTTACTTCAGTTGCTATCATTTCAGAAAGTTCAGTTGTGTAATTCCCAGTGTCTTCTACTTCAGTGTCTCTTCAGTTTGTTCTTGGTGGGCTGGGGGACTGAGACTGCATCTTGCTCTTTCACTTTTTCATTTTCTTCTGGGACCTATGTGGCTGGCCAGGTAGCCTCCTGATGGACTGCACTGGAATACTGCGCTGGGTAGAGCTTCAATCCCCCAACATCCCCATGACTAGCCGGGACATAACCCCAAACTATGGCGCTGGATTCCTGTGCTCTGTGGCCTGTGAGGCTGGCTGTGTGTTCCCTTGATGTACTTTGTTGGGATGCTCTGGGATGCTGGGCTGGACAATGTTTGTACCCTTCCTGCAGCTAGCATGGGCACACCCCTGGAGCTTGTCACCAGGCCTAGAACCTGGCTGTGTAGAGTTCAGAACCTCCGAAACCCAGTTGGCTAGCAGAGACACACCCTGGGGTGTGGTGCTGTGGCCTGGTGACTGGCTTGGTGGAGTTCAGAATCTCTGGGACCCAGGTAGCTAGGCAGCATGCAGCCCGGAGTATGGTACCACCAGGATCTTGTGTCTGGCTGCTAGGAATTCAGAGCCTCTGGAGCATGGGGCAAGCCATAGCATAACCCCGGCGTATGGTGTTGAGGCCTTGCTCCTGGCTGGGCAGAGTTTGCAACCTCTAGGACCTCCGCCTGGCCACATCCCTGAACAACGGAGCTGGCACTTTGTATTCTAATGTGCAGAGCTCAGATTCTCCAAGGCCCTTCAGCTATACTGGCCGCTCCCTGATGAGCGGCTCTGGAGTTCTGGGCTAGGTTGGGCCAGGTACCTCTGTGTCCTGTGAGATTGGTCAGGCGTTCCCCTGATGGATTGTTCCGGGGTGCTGGGCTGGGCAGAGCTGGGATCCTCTGTGCAGCTAGAAAGGACTCACTCCTCCCATTTTTATTTTAAGACTACCCACATTAGCTAAGATATGGAATTAATCCAAGTGTTAAACTGATGAAGATGTGAAGAAAATTTGGTATGTATGTATTTAGGAATATTTTCAGTCACAAGAAATAACAAATTCTGCCATTTGTAACAATATGGATGAATGAAGCGGACATGAAGTTAAATGAAGACAGGCATATAAAGACACTATCACATTGCCTCACTCATATGAAGAATCACAGAAACTCACAGAAATAGAAATTAAGATGGTAGCTACAGAAGCTGGATGATGTTAGTCAAAGGGTACAAAATTTCAGGTAAGTTCTAGGAATGTATTTTATGATATAGTATTTATAGTTAAAAACCTATGATATGATTGAAAATAAGCAGACAGAACAATTTCAAATGTCCTGATCCCTAAAAACAAATGACAAGTATATGAGGTGACAGGTATGTTAATTGGTGACTTGACTGAATCACTCCACAAGAAATAGAAATATCAAAACATCATGCTGTACACCACACACACACACACACACATACATATATAGTAAAAGTAGATAAGTTAGCCATTGCTATCATTCTTAAAGCACAAATTCTAATAAGCTAATTTATATAAGTACAAGAAAGGAAGTAAATAGGATATTATACTAAAGAACAGGATGATAGTAAAAAGAATAACTGCTGTAATTTTTTTTGATTACACATCATAGCCAAGTAAAAATTTCTGGGCAAAATGACACTAAAAGAAATATCCAAGGCTGTAATTTCAGAAATCATTTCTATAGTTCGTTACAAAAAGAACTGTCCATATGAAAGTTTTGAACCAATATTTGGATGCAAGTTTATGATACGACAATCAGCTTTTTGTTTGCTAACTTCTGTAATCCAAGATGTACTGGTATTAGTGCAACTCACTGGAATAAGATGTAGGAGAAGAGGGGTTGAAGGGAGGTGAGGGAAATGGGGGAAAAAAGAGGAATTAAGATACATCATGACAGTTCAAATTTCCTATGATGAATGTGATCATTACGTGTACCTAAATGGTACCAATAAACTTAATAAAAAATAAAAATAACCAGCTTTGTTTTATTTCAAAAACACTAAAAGAAGAAAAAGTATCATATAGGGAGCTGACAGAACATAAATTCAATGATCTCAGAATATCCATATTAATTTTTATTCAAAATAAAACTAGAGAATAAAAGCTAGGAATTAACTTTAAAATATATCTTGGACCTAAAAGAGTAGCTCAGAATGGGGTGTTTGCCTCCCATGTGTAAGATTCTTTGTTTGATCTCTAACACCACACAACCAAGATATATCCTCAATGTTTATCAATTGCCAGTAGTAATATTTCATCTTACATACTTATAATAAAATATAGATTGTATTTTAATGAAAGAAATGGACTCAAGATCCATAAATTTCCTCTGTATAGATGCTCTATTACTTGAAAAAAAAATTCTTTGAAATCAATATAACATGATAACTTTCCAACAATGAAAAAAATCAGATTAATGCTAAAGACCAGGATATTTTATTTGTAATTACTGTGAAACACATCGTAGTAACTGTCTCTCCTAGATTCTACTTTATGTTTTATGGAAAATATATTATCTATGTAGAAAATCACATTGTTATTCTTCCCTATTTGAAAGCAAAGTTCGTAAAAACTTATCCTGTAAAAACAACTAAGAGTTTACTTTATAATTCTGACATTACCACAAAATATTTGCACAATAACCACTATACTACAGAATAAAACAGTAGTTCTTATCCACTGCCATATTGCCACATAAAGAGAATAATAGCAAATTTACCACTTTAGCGTTAAAGAAATTCAGTTTTTAAAATTATGTTCCTGTCTCAGTTACTTTCTTTGTGACTGGGACAAAATATTTGGCAATTCACAATTTTAGGAGTGGTTTATTTTAGCTCACATTTCAGTCCATAGTAGGCTGGCTCAAAGGTAGGACTGCATGACACAGGGGCACAGCAGAGGAATAGCTACTTATGTCACAGAAGACCAGAAGCAGAGAAATAAAGGAAGAACCAGAAAGGAAGATACATCCTTCCAAACCACAACCCCAGTGACTCACCTCTTCCAACTAGCCCCACTTGCTAACAGCAAGTCAGCTATACTGCCCCCATAATTCAATAATCTTTCAAAAGCCCTGCTTATGAGTACATAAGGCTCTTGTGGGAGACTTAGGTAAAAACAAGTAACAGTCCCTAAGGCCATGGTTAAATTCAGCTAAAACTGGTATCATAACAAGACTTTCTTGACAAAATACACTGACATTATGATGCAAGCTCCTTAAATCAGGGCAACTACTTTAGAATACATTCCAGTAAATGCAAGTGAGTATTCTGGATACACACACTCAAATTTCGCACATTTGACACCTCTTGGTTTAATATAGTTCGTAACTACCTTTGTTTGGTTAGCAATAAAATTGAAACAAAAAAGAATTTTTATTTCATTTCATTATCCTGTTCAAAGATTGCATGATTATAAAAAGTAGTTGTCTATACACTCACCAACTTGTAGCACAAAATACTGAGCTAGCTTTATTTGTTCCAAAAGATGGTCTTCCATATCATTAATCAGTTACAGAATATATCAAACTATGACTTTATCTGAAATTCAAGGTCCTCTTCCAAACTCATTCCAATTATTGGCAGAATCTGATTCCTGTTTGTTGTAGGATTAAAGTCCCCCACTTCCTTGCTGGCTATCAGTTAGAGAAAGGTCCTGTCACCTACAAGGTGTTTTGAAGTCCTTGCTCCCATCTGTCTCACACTTCAAATCTCTCTGACCTCCAGAGAGACCTATAATCAGTGGAGAAAATTCTATACTTCCATAGAGGTCATGTAATTAGGCTAGATCCACCTACATAATCACCTTTCCTTAAAAGTATTTGTGGCATATAACATAACAAATTACAGTAATAATAATTCATCATAATCCCTATCAAAGGAATTTTGCAAGGGGGCTATCACTGATTTCTGCCTGTCATAATTCTTTGTTCTGCAGCTACTAATCTCTTGTTAATCTACCCCACCTAAAAACGTTATCATTTTGTCTATTGTACATTTCAGCTCTAAAACTTGAAATTGGTTCTTTTTCTTTATATCTTCCAGTTCTCATTTTATACACTACTTTCTTTACATTGAAAAGCATTTTGAACTCTTATAATGGTTTTTTTAATGTCCTTATTTCATTGTTCTAATATCTCCATTGTTTCTTACTCCGTTGCTGTCACTATTTTTTCCTCTATTATGCATCACATTTTCCTTCCCTTTACATGCTTAGTAATATATCATTAGTTGTTTAACATTTAATAATACCTTTTTTTCGGTAAAAAATTTCTGTATGGTTTTAAAGAGTACTGAGAGACTCCTGACTAGATTACTTGGATATTCTCAAGGACTGTTTTTTTTTTATCCTTTTTTTTCTTAGTGCATATAGAATAGCCTTCATTTTAAACTGATTGAGTCCCACTACTAAGGTGTAACTCTTCTAAAATCTCTGGTAATAGTCACCATTATACATATCAATGTACATGTTAAGTATTCTTAATTTTCAGAGAATGCTTAAAGAAATAAAACGGAACAGAGATGTAAAAGCTATACTTCCCTTTCAATAATTGGGGATAAATGTATCTCCCTGAAACCTGAGGCTATGTTTACTTATTTATAAACAATTACATCAAGAACACTTATTCTATAACAACACATAAAATAAGAACACCAAATAGATCAGGAGACGAGGTCAATATTACCTTTGTAAAATGAATGGGCAAAGCTCTGCTCAGGAATTAACTTGGCAAGGAATCCATGGTTCAAACTTGGATGAGGGATAGATGGTATGACCACAACTGTGGAGAAAATTATGGAATCAAATTTGGAGCAGCATGTAACAACCTGTAAGATGGCTTACTGAAGATTCATGACAATTCTGTTATTACAGCAGCACATAAACCCATACTAACAATGAAGAATGCATCTCTGAAGATAGAAGAGAGTTTATACATTAAAAGAAAAAAATAATACATTTTCCAAGAATAACTTTAGCAACACACATAGTGATGTACAAATACACAAGAACATCAGATCTGAAAAGTTCACTATAATATTATTCATATTATACATATATGACAGATAGGAATACATTAAAAATGAAGAAAAAATGTGAGATAATGAAGTCTTAGTATTTTAAATAGTGAAAGTCATACACTGGAATGGCAGGATGATGCTTAATTTGCAGAATAAAATTAAAAGTAAAACTACATTAAATGACATAATCATGTCTATAGGTTAAAAGTAAATATGACATGCAAAAGACACTTTCAACTACAAATCGACCCATTGGCAAATGAAATAACCACTGAGTTATCTAGGTTATACTACAACAACAGACAACCTGGATATTAACACTTGGCAGAAATGCAAATTATCGAGGGCATTCTGTGATGATATATTAGTTGTTAGAAAATGTTTATAGTTTTCTAGTAGAAAGGGCAAAACTGATGTTTCAAGAACTCATGCAACATAAGCTGGTTTTGCAAGTGAGAAAAACAACATGATCCAAGATGGTTCATTGTTGTATATGATATTGCCTCACAACAAACCTTTGAGTTTTAGTAGAGGCCACTTTGTACAACTTCTCTACAATCTGTACAAAATTTGAAATGTATGCATGCAAACTGAGAGACAATTTAGCTATTTGTGTTTAGCAAAGTGAGACAGAAAATGAGAGGACTAAAAGAAAGAGGGAGATAGGCAGGAAGGAGAGAGGAGGAAGTGAGAATGAAAGGAAGAAACTTATTTTGGGTCTTGGCTGTAAATATTTATAATTTTAGCTTATTCTTAAGAAATTCTGTAAAGATCTCCTACTTTTATAAGGATTAAAAAAGAAATGTATTTAAAGGTATGAATTACTTGTATATCTATTAAATAGTGATATAAATAAATGATTTACATTAACATACAATAAAATCAATACGATGGAGATAAAATGAGAATATAGTAAATATAGAAATATCATTAATACTGATTCATAATTTTCACATTATCATTATTCATAACAGTCTTTAAGGAGTATCAAATTAGCCTTTGTATACTATTCATAAACATATGACACAATTATGATTAAATTCAGCTTAAATGTGGATGTAAAAGTGGGAAAAAAGGAGATGATGATGAAGAACTAAGTAACTATTCAGTACCTGTACTTGTTGGAGAGTTTATTTCCTGTCTGATGTTTCTACTTGCTTGGCTTCCAGTTCTTGCCGTCTCTCTCTGGGGTTCTAATATGTCACGATACTTAGAAACCATCAGAACAGAAATGAAGTAAACAACAGCCAGAGCTAAGAACTGTGCCTGCTTGCTATCATCCTGTGTAAAATGAAAAGGCAGTTTGACACTTAATATTTTAAGTATAAGTTCTGAAAGTTTAAGAAATTATTCTCACTGCATTTCTTTATAGAGGCAAAACATGACATTTTTAATTAAAATCTGCTATACTGTTATTCAACATATTAGTTACTAAGTATCATGCAAAAATGAAAACAAAATAATGAAGATGTTCTATTATGAGCTATAGACTGAAATGTTGTTCCACATATTAAAATGCTATAACATTTCTAAATATGGCACAAAATATTACAGTATCCTTTAATTTCTTTACCATTTTTATCAACTATTTGCATTAACAATATGGTATGTGTGTTTATATAATATGCAAATGGCATAAAGTTGGAAGAATGTCTTAAATTTTTCTAAAAAATCAAGAATTAGAACTATTATAATTAAATAAAATTAGTAAGATTAAATTACAATCGGAATATATATAACATTCAATACAGTACTATTACTTGAGCAAGAGACCAGGCACGAAATAAGAAAGACGTAAATAATGAGAGAAAAAAACATGAATTAAAAATAAACTCCATATGAGTTCCAAGTGTAAAATAGGAGCATAAGACTAATTCAACCTTTGATTTCATTAATAGATAAAAAGTAATGATGCAATTATTCTGCAATGAAAAAATGACCTTTAAAATACAAACAATACTTGAGGTTCCTCATTTCAAAAGCTCAATGATAAGATGGAATTTTTCCAGAGGAGATCAGAAAAGTGCCAAAAAGTGTGAAAAATGTGCCATGTGAGGTAAAGGAGATAACAGTTTAAAAAAATAAACTGAGTCTGGTAGAAAAGATAATTTTATAGTAGGTTTGATTTTCTTTCCAAAAATATAATGGCTGCATGTATCCCTGAAAGCTCTATTGGGAAAGCCTAGCTAATCAAGTTTTAAGCAAAAAGTGATAGGAAAGCTAATTTATATGACCTCTAATACAACTATATCTAAGGAATACAATGTAAATATTTATAAAGTCCTTCTTATGAGCTAGGTAAAAGTGATATTTCCAAATTATAACTGTAGGTATTAGTGATCCACAAGTAAATACATAAAAATAATACAAACAAGCAAAATAATATGCATTAAAGTCTAATAACATCATTAATGGGTAATTTACATTAGTTCATTTAAGCACAGTGCAAACAAGATTCTGGATTTATAGTATTTGCATTTGTCAGAAAAGAAAGCATATGGAATATATTTACTGATCATTTGGAATTAATTATCAAACAATTAGCGCAGCTAATAAAAATAACCAAAATAGATAAAATGCATTCTGAAATAATATGGATTCAATATTTTACACATTACACGTAACATCTTTTGTAGAGCTAATTTCTTAAGATGTATTTATCTCTGCATTTGATGTAGTAAGCACAGGGAGAAGGAACAAAATCAAATATTTAAGCAGAGAGAGAGAAGCACATCAGACTAGCAAAAGATACCATACAAGAATGAAATCACACATAGTTTAACCTGTGATATTTTCTACAATATTTCTATTTCCACCATTGGAAACACAGTACTAAGTAAGAAGAAATTATTCAATAAATTATGGATACAGTGAATGAATGAATGTTAGTGCAAAGCTGCAGAGTTGTAAACAAGACACTGAACTATAATAGTAGCCAAGTTAAAAGTTCCCTACATAGTATAAAATGAGTTGCATTTTCATTGAAAACCAAGTCACCATGCCATTTGTGCTATTTATTTATAGTTCTGTCTTTGAAACTGAAGTCAGATACACACAGATGCTAAATATCTGGAGAATAAGTAGTTTTTTACTAAATGACCCACTTAGCTATTATAAAGCTATGAACTCTATTATATGTCTCCAATTTGCTTTTAAAATCCATCTCGCCACTACTAAACCTGGATAAATAAATTAGTAAACTGAAATTCTCTTAAAATAATGCATCAGTGTGGATGACTGAAAAGTTTTCAATTCAAATTTTGAAGATTAAGAATTAGTTTGTCGCATTTTAGATAAAAGATGATCTAGTAGAATATAGGTTCGAGGGTAAAGGGAAAAGTATAATGAATTCATGTAGAACTTCAGCTTATAAGGAATACTGAAAACAAGTTTTTAAAAAAGTTTTATTTTTTTCTTACCACATAGCAAATTTGCCATATAACTATTGTACCTAGATCAAAACAGTTCATGAGTTTAAATCTGCAACATCTTCATCATAGAAAATACATGCGAGCAATAAGAGGAATTTATTTTCTGACATTCTATTAAATTTTCTTCCTGCCCTATACCTAGTATAGTAGTACCAACAAAACTCAGAAATCCTTAAAAATCAAGTAATTCTTAATCTCTAAATCTAAATGTTTATATGCATAGATGTAGTTTTACTAGGAAAACCAAGTATTTTCAAAATAAAGCATCTGAGAAAGATTCAAAGGAAAAAATAACAAAGTTCTCTACGATATGATTATAGCCTATAGCTATTTTATCTATGAAGATAGGTATACTATAGATACATGCATATATATATATATATATATATATATTTCTTAAAAATTTTTTGGAACTCAATTGTTTTAGAAATAAGGTAACTAAAATGGTCACCAGATTCAAAATTTCAGAACAGAATTATCTGTATAAAATCTACAACTCTAATCTAAAGTATGATCAATTGTGTATGTGCTACCAAAGCGAGCACATAAAATACGATCAATTGTAAAACACTTTCTAATGTCACAAATTATTTAAATGTGACAAGGTATTTTGTAATCTATGAAAATGATAATAGAAAGATAATGCTTTTCTAGAAAGATTAGGTTGATATTCTGACTGTACCTTGTAGCTGGTGGTCATACATGCTGTATAGGAGTTTATAAGAGGCAAAGCAGTTCCACTGGACTGCAAGTGGGGCCCCAGTCCTTGCCCAACACAGGAACTGCCATTTTGAGAAGTTCCAAACACCATGAGATTCAAGTAGAGTGGCAGAGTCTAGTCACACAGGATAGATATGGGGTATAGAGGCCTGGCCTCAACTCATGATCTCCTCTCCAGAGGACACTAAAGCCTGACAGTATTCTTCCAGCGGTGAGTGATCAGGGAGCTGTTCCCTCCCCGCCATCTGCCTGTTCCTCCACCTGGGTTGGGGGTCTTCAACACTGGATCCTGAGCACACCTGAGTCACCACCTGGACCCTGACTGGGACTTTCATTTGGCACCCCGAGCTAACTCTGGCCCTGTTTGGGTCTGTATCTGGCACCCTGTGCTCATGTAAGCCTACAAGGTGTTCTCATTGCCATGCTCCAATCCTAGACCTTTAAAGTCTCTGCTTCACATCTAACATCAATATGGGGTGGCCAGGGTTTATCAGAGAGTGTTCCAAGACCCTGGGCACAGCAGAGTCTCCACTCGGCATTCACCCAGTGCCCCAGACACAGCCCCTACTTAACACAATAGGCCAGTCCTCTGCCTGGTTAAGCAGCAAGGGTAATAGCTGCCTATTCTGCCTGGTATTTCGGACACCCATGAGATACCACCCGGTGCTCTGCACCTTCATTGGCTTTTAGAAATCTGCCTACATTAGCCCTGGGTAAATCTGTTTCTCCTCTGAGAATCCACAGGACTGAGAGTCAGGTTTGAAGCCCAGTAGTTTCCACATATCAGGAGCCTGTTCCACAGACATTGGAAAATACATCAGGCAATCTGCGTTGATCCCCAACCAGAAGGAGTGGAGCCTCAGCAACAGACCCCACACCCTCCCTAGTCTCATTCTACAGTGTGAACAGCTATCACACATGGGACTACAGAGAGAGGTCCCCTTGAACAGAGTAACCTCCATACAAACTCACAGACTATAAAGAGGGGCAATGGAGAACGTGACTTGTAAGACTAAAGACTAGTGACTCGGGAAGAAAACACTTCTCTGAAAATACATAGGAAATTTTCCCTCTCATTTTTTCCTTTTGTTCTCCATTACTGGTACATTTTTTTTCACTATTTTTTGATGGGGTCTGGAGTATTACCACCCATTTTCTTGTCCCCCTTTTAATATTACTTTGATGTATTTGTTTGGATAGGCCCTCCTTTTATTCTCTCTCCCCCTTTTTATCTCACTTTCTGTCTTTCAACTTGCTCCTGTAGTGTTTTTTCTTATTTTCTTTTCCTCTAGTTTAATCTCCCCTCCCTATTATTTGCACTTCTCCTAGGTGGTTATCTCTGTTAATGTTACCTTATACCACTAATTTCCCTTCACTCCTTAACAGGACTGCTACACCAATCTTACCATATTCTTCACATGTTACCACTGCTGTAATTTTCATAATCTATATTTCTTTTGTTCTTTTTTCTTCATACTACCACACTAGTACCACATACAATTATGAATCTATAGTTAGTTAACTGTATCTAACTATGGCTGAACACTGCTTTACAGTGAAGGGGTAAATCACTCTATCAAAGGGATATTTACTGTATATAATTTTATAATATATCTTAGATCTCAGTTTATAACTATAAATCCTGTACCTAGGATAAAAGGTGACAAAATGTTAGTTATTATAGTTTGTCATTTTCCAGTTTGTGCTTGATACTCTAGTTATTACGGATTGTATTAAGTTAGCCAAGGTGACGCAGCTGTTATAATCAATTGATCCCCCTTGTGTGTCAACGCTTAGATTGTCTGGGGGTCTTAACTTTCTATTCACCCTCAACTGGAAGGTTAAGATAATATAGGTTCAGTGCTTGATACATATTATAAACTCAAGGAACATAAATCATGCAGGCTTTATGTATGGAAGGTACACTCTGGCAAGCAATGCAATTCCTTTCTTTCAAGAAAAAGCTAGACACCACTGCTGGGTTATACAACATATGTATAAAACATCTGTGAATCTAAGAGAAATGATCACTGTATGACAACAATGTGATCCAAATTTTCTAAAAAGGTAAACAGAAAATCATCCTTTAATATAAGAACTTTCTAGATTTTATACGTTCTGACTGTGCTTTTTGAAGATGATGATGTGCTATGTTACAATAATTCATTTGTTCAAAAATACTCTTTTCACAATACTAAATAGTTCTAAATAGTTAAACTGTTCGTAAAAATCTTTTCTCAGGTTTTAGAATCAGACATTAAATACCATTTCAAATCATGATTTTAACACTACATTGTTATTTAGTAATTATGGAAGTGATATGGGCATATTACAGAAAATTTGAAAATACAAGTGTAGAAAGATAAAGGACAAAATAAGATGGATGTATCTAGAAATAATTATTGTTAGAATTTTGGTATTTTTTCTTTTTGAGAATAAAAGTATACACAGATGCAACATTTGTATTAATACTAATGTGTCTGTACATATTGTTTCTTTCCCTTAAAATATATCCTGGATCATTTTTTATTTCAAATAAGTTTCCCTCAAAAATATTTTAGGTGCTGTATAGTTTTCCGCTAACTGAATATGCAAAGATCTATTTAGCTAAAAAATATCACTGGGGTATTTATAATGTTGCCACTTTCCTGTAATCAACCCTGATGAAAACATTAAGTTAAATAATTTCCCAGCTGAATGATTGGGTATCAACATTTGCAACAGTTATAGCCAGGCGTGGTGGCACACACCTTTAATCCCAGCACTCTGGAGGCTGGGGTAGGTGGAGAGTTGTGAGTTCGAGACTGGTTTAGGCTACGACATGAGCAAGACTGGCCTGAACTACATAGTGTGACCCTGCCTCAGAAAAAAACAAAAACAAAAACAAAAACAGGGCTGTAAGTTTGGCTCAGTGGCTTAAGTGTCTGCTTGGCAGGAGTGAGGTTGTGATTCCTGGTACCAACAAAAAAACATTTGCAAGAGTTTTAACACAAATTGATAAAGAAGTACATAAATGTTTACCCAATCTATACTTATATACAAGTGCTTATGTAACAGCATTTTTCAGTATACCCTATAATGCTAGGTATTAACATTCTAAATTTTTATTAATAGTGAGAGGTATGTTGCCTTCTTTGATTTGCATTCTGTTCTCTATTGGTAATAATGACCTTTTATCATGTTTGTTGTCTTGCATTTCACATTTCATATTGTCTATTTTTATGTCCTTCTGTTTTCTTGTCATTAATTTTTCCAGGGATTTGTAAGAATGTACATATGAGTGACAAGTATTCTATTGTATATTCCTATCATGTAGTAGTATGCTATTCCATATTAGTCAATATATCTTAACCATTGTGTAAAGTACAAAACATTTCACTAAATTTACTGTTAAATAAAAATTTTGGACATAAATTTTCTTACACACTTCTTGAATCATTGAAAAATCAGAATACAAAATGGTTTATGTATGGTAATTACATTAAAAATGCTATTAATATTGAATCTGCTATTAAAACATTGTATTTTTGTTTAAGTTCATAAAAGGTCACTGCTTTACTTGAGTAAGTGATCATGTGATGAGTGGGGTCTATAAAATCTTTCCCAAAACTATTTTTTTCCCTTAAACTTTATTAAGCTACATTTCTAATTCAAATTTCCATAGATGTCTGTATTTTTAAAATGCAGCTTCTTCTTTAAAGAGTAACTTCCACACAAATTAATCACCCTCAATACCTAATGACCTAATCCTTTCATCCATAATATAGTAGCACTGGTAAATAATAAAACTTTCAGTACCTGGAAATGGAGCAAGAAATAATGTAAGAAAGGAGTAGATGATGCAAGACAAAGTAAATTTTAGTTTTTCAGGGCCATTCCTACTCCATGAGACATTTCATTTTTAAAAGATGACATCGATAAACTTCCAGAGAAAGGTAAGGCTTAATTATTTTATAATTGGAAACATCCAACAAATTCAGGGTATTTAGTTTCAACACAGAGACTCATTATAAAATTTAAGTTACACAAATGATGGTGGAAGGTCCTTTTTCAGAGAATCCAAACAGACATAACTTACCACATCCCGAAAGACAACAGCACGCAGGCGATTGATATCAACATCCTGAAGAAGTCTATCGGGATCCTTAATAGGAGAAAGATTACCTGGAACATTTTCCAAGGGAGTCTTAAAAAGAAAAGAGAATTATGAATAAAACAAAAGGGAATGGTAAATATAACTACCAGAAAGTTACATAGAAATATCATTTCTAATATGTTTAATTTATTCTGAAGTAGCCATACGCTTTACCCCCTCTTCCCTGAGTTAACATTTATTAAGAGCACTGTACAGATTTAAGGTAATACAGTCACACAGAAAATTAATGAGCCTTGTTCCCAGAAACTCACCTATAGAATGCATTATAAATTGCATGCACTAAAATTGATAATATAGGTAAAGTGCCAAATATAATTCCTGTACATAAACAATATGTGCTTTTGTTGCTGTGACAGACCAACTTCTACTTCTCTATAGGCATCACTCATGATATTTCACTTCTAAGTAACTAACAGTCTACTTAATGTCTACACAAATAGTATGAGATAGAATGCTGACACATTAGTATTTAATTTGCCAAGCAACAGAGACCCCTATGGAGTCGTCTGAGTAGTAAAATGATATATAGTGAACTTATCTTGTGATTGTTACCTTGACTACAATGAGAAAGAAAAAAGGTTGTAATACCGTAAATAACCAATGGATACAATAAATATGTGGTTGGTGTGTTCATGAACTGCAGAAGTTTAAAGATACAGAACTTACAAAATCAAAGTACAATGAGTGATAAGTGATAAAACTGGGTTTTAACAGAAACATTAGAGCAACCTGCCTAGGCTGCAGTGGCAGTGAGGGTGTCAACAAACACCTCCCTAAGAGAGTAGCATTTAAGCTAAAATTAAGAGTTGAACAGATTTTAGCTGAGTAAAAGATTAGGATAAAAGTATAGGAAAATATGTAAAAGAATAAGAGGTTAAAAAAATATTCTTTTCATGAACTAAACAAAGTCTGTAGTTGATTAAAGCAGTACAATCGAAGTGGAGCGTACAAATACACACACTCCAGCTGGGGAAGTAAATGACCAGTCATTCAAAACTTCGAAGTCATGCTAATAAAAAGATGATAAAGAGAATTACTAGTATATTTTAAATATTCTATATTGTTCATTCATTCGGTGGTCAATATATTTTTATTGATAATTACTATTATCTATCACAAAATGCACATCCACTTAAAAACTGCATTACTCATTTTTGAAGTCTGAAAAATTTTTAACTATTAAAAATAGAAAATTATGAAGACTTTCTATTGCTATGTGTTGACATAATTCTGTTAAGAACCTTATGAAAGGGAAATTATTACAGTAATATCTTCATTCAATAACCCCAGAATGCAAATCTCAGAAAGGTTAAATAACCTTGGTAACATAATTATGAAGCAGAGAAGCCAACACCAAGGCTTAGAGTTGTCTGATTACCCATGCCATGCTGCTTTGTTCTCATAAACCAAAACAATTTTTTCCAGTTAGATCAGATTTATTAGCATAGAATATGGCTAATTACCTTTGATGCAGTTGAGGCAGTCACACTTTGGGAAACCTCCTGAGGTTTACTGCTTCCATGGGAAGATTTGTTTCCCCTGTCTCTCTGTCTTTGTCGACATTCTAAACAATTTCTCACAGCTACACAACAAACTATTTAAATAATCAGAAGCATATATTAAACATAAGTTGTTGACTTTGATGCACTGAAAAACTAGTTAGCGTATTTATTCTTCTATTATTTTCCTTTCCTTCACTCATTACTATTTTGCAAAATCAACAGTCAATAAATATTTTCTTAAAATTATGAAAGACAATAATGAAAGTATATAAAAAATATAACATGTACCTAAAAAATAAAAACGTAATATTACTAGCCTATTGAAGAAACAGAATATTAACAGGAACTCTGAAGTTCCCAGTATATTCTTTCTTATTCTATTTCCCTGCATCTCTCTCAATTGTGAATCCTATAGATCAATAAAAAGCTATAATAACTTAAAATTCATATGTGATTAAAAATTTTAATAATAAGGCATCTGCCCTCAATTTCACTATCCTGGAGAATATCAGTTCATAACTTCCCATTTCAGGTAAAATTTCACAAGTCCCAATATCTACCCTCCTCACAGCAAGTGAATCTATAGCCATTATTGATAAGCATTCAACATGTTCACTTATTTTAGCAAATTAGTAAAGTATTGTAACCAATTACACAAATTTTCTAATCAGAACACCTGAGTTTAAATCCGGACTCTGCAATTTATGAGTTGAGTAACTTTAGGTGTGCCTCGGTTTTCTCACCAGTAAACTGAAGATAAAGGTAACATTTTTCCTTAGAAACCTACCATGATGATTAATTAAATTAATATATGCAAAGACTTAGAATAGCAAATAACACAAAACAAGTGATAAATGTTTGCTTTATTATTCACTTAAATCTGTTAGGTACTATTCAGATAAAAGCAATCGATTTAGAAATTAATGTTGATTAGAAGATACTTATTTAAAAATATTTAAATCAGTTTTACAAATTCAATCTATTACACACCAATGTAAATGTTTATAATGATTACAGGAAATTAACTTACACCTCTTGGAATCCAGAGATAGCCCAAAGTGGTCAATCTCTACCTTATAATGAATATGAAATAATTCCTCTGAATTTGTCTGTCTTTTAAAAACACAAAACAAGCAGGTTTTAATCTACCACTTTTTCCTTCCTTAGGCTTTCCTTGAATCAAAAACTTCTCCCCTATAACTACCAATGGGTAATTTTTTTTTATTGTGCCTTTTCAAAATTACGAGTAAAAACCATACATATCAGGAACTTCGCATCTCCTTGCTTGCTTTATTCTGACCTGATGATGTTCTAAGGCAGGTATAAAAATACAACCTTTCTGGTGTCTAAAGATGTAAATAGATTAAATACTCTTAGAAAGGTGCTGGGATGGATTCATGATACAATGCTAGGATTAAGGGAGACCCACCCTGGGTCTGAGTGCTACCTCTTGTACCCCTAAGGGCAGGTAGCCTGGATAGAATATAAGGGACAGAAAGAGGGCTCCTGTGGTTACTTTCTGCTTGCTGCTTCTGCTGCCTTCTGCCTGCCACAAACTGTTTCTCCTCTGCAATGCCCTCTACCACCCCACCCCACCTTGGAGGCAGCCAATTACAGGCTAAAGTCTTTACAAACTGTGAGCCAAAATAAACCTTTCCTCTTTTAACTTTGGGTGCTGGGCATTTTGTCTCAGCAATAAGAAAAGTAGCCAAGACCTTCCTTAAAAATCTAAAAACTCTGTATCTGTAAAGGGGAGACATCAAAGAAACAAAAAATCATTTGACTTTAACTGATAATAATCAATAACTTAAATATAGGACCTTCAACTAAATTCCCTACAACTACCCAGCCAATTACTGGTCTCATAAACCTTGACACCTCCCTCTTATGTCAAACCCCTTTACATTTACTGTGAGCGTAACAGTCCCTTCATGGAAAATACTCCTCAATGTAACCAAACCATTATCAAGAACCTCTAAAACTATCAGTTTCATCAGATCAATTATAACATCTCACCTGAGACAAATAAAAAGTTCACAGAACTCCTCCATCTCTATAGACCATCTATAGTCTCAATGTCTTCCCCAGGGATCTAAGCTCTTCTCATGAGATCTTACTAACATCTCACCCTCCAATAACTCTATTTCAAACTGTAAGAGATGCCTCCTGGAACATAAGCACATGATCTGGAAAAGTGAGCCAAGTCATTTTTAATACACAGCTTTGGGATCCCATACAGTACTTTACAACACCACTTTTCACTACATTTCAGGATTTGCCTTTCCCCATCAGGAATCTTTTTCCTTTGTGGCCAACAATCCTGTCTGTGCCTGCCCACTAAGCAGACAGAGAGAGACATATACCTTAGTTATCTGTCCTCTAATATCAATGTAGACCCCAACACCAATCCCTCCCTTTCCCCATCACTGACCACATCTGCCAAAAGGGTACATTACTGCAGTTCCTCTAACAACATCCTCACAGAAATAGCCACTGAGTTGGGAAAACTGACCACTTTCTCACCTTCTACTAAAGCTTATCACAGGACCTAGAAGGCACAAAACCTAAGCAAGATCCAGGACCAGTGGGACCATTCCTATTCCGCACCATGAGGGATTTCATCCAAACAATGCCAGGTGGACAACAAAACAAACAAACCAAAAAGCAAACTAACAAATTCCATATAATCCTCCAACACAGCAGAACACAGCAGAAACCAGTCAAAAGAATGTGAAGGCCTGTCCATTTCCAATTTTCCCTTCCCTGTCCCCAACAATGCCCAAGTTTTATCTTTATGGGTTTTTTTTTTTTTACTTTTTTTCTATTTCTCTAAAGCAAAAGGATGAAATATCAGCTTAAAAGCCTCCCATCCCCACCTCTAGCAGCCTAACCTCAATTCTAGATTCAAAGTCAGCTAATTTCCTTATTCCATTGCACATTATTGTGTGACCTAAGCTCTGCACCCTACCCCAGGCTTAAGAGCTGTTAACCTGTCTATTTCAGAACCCTGGACCTGCTACTGCACATGTGCTAATAAGTCTTTCTGCCTCCTTAGGTTGTCTCCAGATCTGAAATCTAACCTAATATATGTGATGGTATTTCAAGTAATAAATGATTAAAGGTTTCTAATTCCATTAAATCTCCAATGTGAATTTAATTCTGAAAAATTAAAACACAACTAAATTGGATAATCGTCTGCTTGCTTATGCCAATACCTTATGTACCATAGAACTGTATGAAAGTAAACTCTAATAATTATGTAAAATGTACTGTTACTCTTAACAGACTTACCTAGTCTTAGGCACTGTCGCATTAAACCTCCAGAAGACATGTTTTTTTCAGCTTCAATCTCACTAAAATTTAGAGAGCTGGCAAACACAAGTACATCAACCATGGCCATCAGTCGGCTGAGAAAAGTAACTGCTGTCTCTGCTGACATGCCTTGTGTCACTTCGATATTTTCCAATTCCGTCTTTAAAAAAGTAGAAGAGTTAAGTTTTGTTTAAAACTGGGAAATATAAGCTATATAACAGACACTACAAGTAGACAGAAGTTTAACACATGTAATAAAATAAATGATAAACCAATTCCATATATCACCAGATTATCAAAAAATGTAGTTTATTTATCAATTACCTTTCAATAAAGGAAAAAATATAAAATACATGTTGGTTTTAAATATCATTAGTTGTAAAAAACTGCATATTTAAATGTACACTATTTTCTTACTTTACAAAGTTATAAAATTGACATTTGTTTCCTAGCATCCTCATTCTCATTTCTAAAAGGCTATGCCTTTTCCTTTCATATATTTGTTATGACTCATAGGAAATATAAATGTGTGATTTGATTTCATCTGGCATCAAGATGAGATGGCTGTCAAATTAGAATGTATAATTTCTTATCCATTTTAGAATAAACTGAAATCACTAGGTATTTCATGTGCCAAATAAAACTCTTGAGTAAAAATAATCAAGTGGATCATTAATTCTTCTAGATATTTAATTTGTGACCTATAAAACACCAGTGATAAGAAGAACCAGTAGTATTTTAGATTGAAAGTTATACTTGCACTAAAAAATTGTCTCTGATAAAATCTAATTTCATACTTTCAGAAGGACTATTACAAAATATCCTGATTCTTAAAATGCATAATTTTGTAGTTTTATAAGCAATAGCAACATTTCTTATTTTATTTTCCATTGTGTACTATAAAATATTTTAATGATTTAAGTTCCTTATGATTAGGTTTCATTTTCTTATTTTTTCAGTACCTCAACAGGCAAAGTACAAAATGCCTTATAAATAAAAATATTTCTATAAATTTTATATATAGTACTTCTTAAAATGGCCACACTAATCATACTGATTAATCTTATCTCTTAACCAAAATGATAAATTAAACTAGAATGTAAGCATATGTAGTAAATTTCTGTTCATATATAATGTTCATTTTGACATTATTTATACACATCATTTTACCTACACTTCCTCCTGTTTGAAAGGAGCAGAGACATTAATATTAAAATGTCAGGGGAAAACAGTAATTGGGAGGTATCCTCAAAAAATTCTGAAACACTTTCATATGAGATGGATCATTTCTTCTAAACTAATAGGGAGCTACTGCAAGCACTATATAACTAAACCTAAGTTTAAATCTGAGCTGTTATACAAGATATAACAGCCTTTCTTCTTTCCATTTACCAACAAAACAGGATTAAAACCATTCTTTCTAAACTGAGCTTGGAAATACAAAAAAAAGTTTACTTTCAATTACTGAATATATATTATTTACATTATGCCAATGCAGTATTCGCAGCCTATAAAATTAATTTATTTCTTGTACCTTCAATCACAAATTCCTTACATAGGAACACTTCATGAAAGTATAAATTTCAAACATAGCTTGGACACAGAGCATAGCCTACATAGAATGAATACATTGCACCATGAATAAGAATTTGTGACCATGATGCAACAGTTTATTTAAAAAAGCAAAACCTTCAATTTAAATATTTCAATTTAAATTTTCTATAATTGAATGGAAGATGTGGCCACTGCTTAGTGGTATCAAACATTCTGAAATACCTTTAAACTATTAGAATTTAGTATGTGTAGAGATGTGTTCTCAAAGAAATTTGTATTCATTTTGAATTAGTGAAATTATATCTCCCTCTCTACTTGCTAGTGCTATTACTTGCAAGTTGTTCTGCAGTCTATAGCAGTAGCTACAGTTTACTCATTTTAAAATTATAAATGGAATTTCTAAATTGAACATGTTACTGAACACCTATTTTTTACTAAAAAATTACTAGTAAAGTAAAAATCAGTTTTAACACAAAAACAACCTAAAAGAGATCTCTTATTTTCATTTGTATAAAAATAATTTATAAATATGATGAAAGTTATATGAGCATTTTATAAAAATTTAAAATAGGCATAAAAAAAGTCAATCACACTTGTTATTAAATCTTACAGTATCAGATATCTCCTGCTATTTCCTTTCATTGTAATCAGTTAAATCTGATTGTACATATGACTGTAACAATACTGTTTTCATTACATTACAATAGTGTATTATTGTGAATAATAAAACAGTAATGCATCAACATTGGGAAAATAATTCTTTTAATGATTCTTTAAAATATACGGATATATCCTTTAATATTAATGATACAAAAACTCAAAATATAACCAAGTCAAAATTTCATAAACAAGTAAAAATCAAATTTAAAACTAAAAACCTAAAAATTACTGAAGCAATACTAACCTTAGGACCCTGGACATGCATTAGACAAAACAGACAACGGACCAAAAAAGTACAAGAAAAGAAAATTATTAAAATTAAATGAAAATACAATGTAAAATTGAAACACAAAATAACATATTTAAAATCATATCTGATTGTATTATTAAAAGCAAAACTCTCAGAAAGAGATATTCATTTTATAAATTACATGTGATCAAGATCATATATGAAATATTTAGACTTAAACCATATATATAGACTTAAACCATATATATATATATATATATATATATATGGTTCATTTAATAGAAAGTAAGCATACTCTCTTTTACAAAACAAATATCTTTTCCCATTAGATGATTAATGAAACATTTCAACAAATGAACTAATATAATGCCTCTGCAAAACCCTAACTTGGTACTGATTTAGTAGAAATAATTCAGGACAGTTAACTATTTTTACTAGCCTTCTAGAACTTTCTATAAAGAAGTCATTATAATTTTTTTCTCATTCAGAACCCTTGCTATATATTAAAATGGAAATATTTAAGTGATTCTGACTTAAAAACCATTTTCCCATACCAGAAAAGAACTTAAAAAATAAGGCCTATATATGAACTAAGATAATTATATATTATACTAAATTTCAGTGTCTTACTCCTTGTATTTATAGATAATTTTTAAAAATTAGAGGATTTTCACAATTAGCAACCATTTCTACTGTATGTTTTTGACAAAAAATATATGCAATTATGAATCTGAAAATATGCTATTTCCATGGTACATTCACTGGAAAATGTATAAAAGCACTCTAAGAATACTATAACATTATAAGTTCTATGAATGACCAAGACTGAAACCAAAAGTATACTTAGTAATTTTTTCACATATATTAACTGTACACCCTGATAATTTAAAATAATAAACTAAAATTTTCTCAGCAGTTTTGGGTTCCTTCTAAGGATTATGAAACTTTTAGGAGAACTAAAAATGTTGGTTTCTGTTTTTTTTTTCCTAGCACAGACAAAATTAAACCACATGACAGTGAATTAAATTGTAAACATTCAGTATTCTGGATGCTTCAAATAAAATGGTGAACTTAAAATCACAGTGATCATACAATTTGTGGTTAACCCATGTTCTTTGTTTCATTCTTTTATTCTCCAACTCTCTGCTTTCATTCGTGAGCAACTTATACGATGTGGTAGAAAATAAATGAGAGGATTCCATTGACTAGTCCTAGACACATTAACTCAAAAAACAAAACAAAACAAAACAAAACCCAAAAGTAATGTTCCTTCCTCAAACTATAGATGAGTCAAACTGTATATTAAATGGTCTATTTTTTCCAGAGTATTGAAGTTAAATTTATTGGTTTAATTAAGAAATTTAAAATTGGGACCAGGGATTTAGCTTAGCAACGTGTGCCTGCCTGGTAAGCACAAGGTCTTGAGTTCGATCCCTGGTACCAAAAAAAAAAAAAAAAAAAAAAAAAAAAAAAAAAAAGAACAGAAATTTAAAACTATTTCTGTAACTTATATTCTCTGCCACATATGATTTTAAATAATCTAGGTAACCTGAAACACAATAAAGTTCTTCAACAATACTAAGTTCAGAGTTTCATTATTAATATTAGCAATGAAGAACTATATTCTTTTGTTAAGCTTCCATTAAAATATCTCTTCTCAAGTAATATCAAACAGTTCAAAATTTTCTTTCAGGAGGATGATACTGCAACAGTAAAATACAAATGTTATCCTTAGTACAAACTGTCATATTAATCTAAGGTTCTATGGCATAAAATAGTTCACTTCTATGGCCAAAAACATATGCCACTATAGCCTCGCTATCAAAACAGATCATCCACAATAACTTAATTTATCTAAAATTTTATATATACTTTCAGCATTTTGAATATACCATTCTAATTTTATAAATAGGAAGACTATTCTAACATCATACAAATAGATCCAAAAGGGACTAAATAGTTACAAAAAGAACTCCATGAAAGAAAACTTTCATTAAAAGGGTTCTCTATCTAGTGTACTTTACATATATGACAAAAATTAATTTTCACAAATTCCCTGAAGATAAGTGTAATTAATCCCTTTTAACAAATGAAATCAAGGTAAAGATCATATCTAGTAAATGGCTGAGTCCAGTTTAAAATGCACCCATTTTATGCTAAAGTCCAAGCATCTTTCATTAAAATATAATTTCAAAAAAGGTAATTTCTGAGCTGGGGAGATAGCTCAGCGGTACAGTGCCTGCTTGACAAATGTGTGTCCTGAGTTCACATCCTAGTACTGAAAAACAACCGAGGGGGGGGGGCACAGGGAGAGGGAGAGGGAGAGGAAGAGCAAGCAAGAGCGCGCACACGCGCAAGTGCAAGGTAATTTGCATTTAAAAAGCACTCAAGGGTCCATGCTTATTCTGAGAAATGTAAAGAAATACTTCTGGATTCACTTTAGGTTATTTTTTTAAACAACTGGGGAACATAAAGAACACTTAGCATTCTACTTTTCAAAATTTAATAGAGTTTAACATTAGAAATGTCAAATGACAAAAAATGAGTACCACTGATTGAAAAAAGTTACATGTCTTCTAAGAGAATATAGTAACAATAATGTTTAGTGAAATGATTTTAAAAATTAAACTTTAGTAAATGGTAGTCAAATTCAAGTTTTAGTTTAATAGAAAAGAGTGAATTTAAACTATTGAATTTTCAATGATCAGTAGCAAGTAGTAAAGTTTTCATACTATGTCATTACACTATAAAATCTGCATTTATGACACCACGCTGTGTCAGTGCTTGGTAAACTACGGTGTATGGGATAAATCTGTTTCACTGCCTCTTTTTAAGAACAAAATTTTATTAAAACACACATGCCACTTGTTTATGTGCTATAACTGCTTTTATAATACAACAGCAGAATTAAGCAGTTGGGACAGCACTACACACCCCACAAAATCTGAAATATTTACTATCCTACCCCATGCAGAGAAAGTTTGCTGACTACAGGCATCACTTCTCTGATTTATTTATAAGATGCATATTTGTACATAATACATGAACATTTTGAAAACCTCCATTATATTTAACACTCCACATATTTAAAATGGTCACAACACTCAAAACATTCACTTAAAAATGTTTGTCTTTATATATCTAGAACTGAAATTCTAACGGCATTTACAAGATAATGTGTCCCTTTGGTGATTGGTATGTTGCTAGTGTTTCCTTTTCCTCTTATCTTTTCCAAAATTCTCTTCTGACTTTTTTTCATTTTAAATCTAAGTTCAAAAAGCCCATAGTTTCTTCTCTACTTTCTTTTAGTTATTCTCCTCTATCCTAACTTTTTCTCTCTGCAATAGTATAACTTTCATCAAGAATACTGTATAATCCAGTTAAAACACACACACACACACACACACACACACACACACACACACACACACACAGTAGTCAGTAGCCACTAGGGCTCTATCAGATATAAAGTGGGAGAAAGGTTCTGCCTGTTTCTTTTAAGGAAGCACTTTATCCAAAGAGTATAAAATCAGGTATGTCATACAATCAGGCATAAGTACAATCAGTTAATAAACTAAAACAACAGAAATATAGTGACAGAGACAATAAACTTTCTTCAGTTACATGAATTCTCAATCTACTGAGAAAAGTTTAGGCAGTTAGTAGTTTCAAATTGTACACTATCATGGTCAACAATGCACAAGCAATAATTTTTGGAGTCAAACTTTAAAATGTCAGCATATTTATTTTATATTTCTTATTTAAAAATCAGCAAATTTAGGTGGTAAAATAGTATACAAATCATATTTATAGTTTATATTATTATTTAATATTTTTTCCAACTTGACATACAGCTCTTTTGCCTTTAAAATTTAGGAGACTACTTAGTAATGTATGTTAAACCTATGATTTATTGCTAATATATTTTATACAGCTTTTTGTTCTGTGCAAATTTTTAAACATTTAATATACATTTTAAAATGAATGTTAACAAAACCTTTAAAAACGTTTTCAATAAAACATATGATGTGTGGCATAAAACAAAACCCAAAAGGAAAAATAAAAAACTTCCCTATCTCAATATTATACTGTATGTTTAAAATTTTATCAAAATTTTGGTTGGTCTACCAGAGGCAAAAAAAAAAAAAAAAAACACATATTACAAAGAAGTGACACTACATGAATCTTAGGATACCTGCATTCATCACACATCATCAACTACTTATGTTATCCTTCCCGGCTCTATTTTCTTGACTTAGGTGCTAATTCCATTAATGCCTTAAATGATAACCTGTAGCACTGCACTCCCTCCCAAAGTAGCCTGCATGTCTTTTGTATACATGTTGAATAAGCTCATGGATGAAATACAGATGCATACGGCTGGGGGAGGTGTGTGAAGTATATAATCTGTTGCTGCTAATAATTTAAGCTTTGATACTGCTCTGTGATAGTGGCATTGACAAAAATAGTGGGAAGAAAGTTATTAAGAAGCTTGTTAAGGGCCGGGGATAAGCGCCTGCCTGGCAGGTACGAGATTGTGAGTTTGATCCCCGGTACCAAAAAAAAGAAAAAAAATAAAAGCTTGTTAATCACAAAATATATTCGGAGATTAATTTGTACACACTGCATCACCAAGCAATAGACATCATAATAAAACTGCAGGTTTCTCTCTTGCAAAGGAATATTTTCTGGGTTTAAGGGTGGCAATAAGAACATAGGTTGAGTAGCAGGGATACAGTTCAGCAGCACAGTGCCTGCCTGGCAAGCACAAGGTCCTGAGGTTCAATTCCCGATACAGAAACAAAACAAACAAACAAAACACAGGCCATGTGTGAATCACAGTTCTATATTCTTTCCCATCTGAGAAAATAGCTATGGAGCCCTGTTTCTGTGCAGTGCTTGGTAATAAACCCAGGGCCTAACAAATACAAAGCAAGAAGAACTTTACTACTCAGATACATTTCAAGCCTTGAATCTAAAATATTTTTAAAACTAAAACTAAAATATAAAGTTAATACACTATTGATTTATTGTATTTCAAATTTTATACATAATTTACATTAAATGCTTTTAAAATTTATTATGTTAATACATCTCATGGTTTTATATATAAGCAAATAGACAAGGCAACATTTAGAAAAATAAATATTGAACAAGTAAATAAAGCCAGATAAAAATGTTACATAATAATTTACACAGTTTATTGTAAGATAGAATATATTTTTAGACAGATGTAACATATATGACAGAATATATAGAGAATATAAATATACAATACATAAAATATAAAGCTAAATCATTTATAGTCATGGCTCTTCCCAAAAACTACTCATCGAAATTAGCTGAGACATATTTTCATAAATACACATGTCTGAAACCCAACATTTATAAATAAATAAATTTAAATGGCTAAAAAGTTTCCAGAGGAGAAGTTTGTTAAAATCTTACAGTATTAGGCACTAATGAAATGCTCGATTCATGTAATTATAAAATATAACCACTAGATGGAGGCAAAGTACTTACAGTGGGTGATGTAGCCGCAGACAGCAAAGGTAAAATTCCTCCACAAGCAATGATGATGTTGTCTACCATTTGGGAAATGAGGTGAATTGTGTTATGTACAAAAATAATATTTTCATTGCTATTGACAAAATCCATCACAGATTTTGTAGAATGGCTAAAATAGCAGAAAACAACACAAATGAATATTTCCTTGGTTTAAGAGTAAGAGGTTTACATTATTTAGAAAAACAACATTTTTAAAGTAAAAACTAATAAAATATTGAGAGGAATGAGACAAATTTAAAATGGAGTTGTAAGATAACAATCTACAATTAAAATATCTTATTGCCCAAAACTACATATCCACCTCTGCAGAATTTTCTGTCCAAGCATATTAATTCATTATTTAAAAAAATTAATCAATTCAACTAAAACTACATATTTTTACTAAGTTTTTTTTTTTTCTTGAATGGTAAAACAATCAAATAGTTAACTGAAAGCTGTCAACTTTTAGGAAGTTAAATATGTCACACGACCCTACTGCAGCTCCCATGTCACTGGGCATGATGAAAATAAATACTATTAGTCACACAAGTGACATGTCAGGAGAGTACACACAAAGTGATAAAAATTTGAGGATTTGAGTAAAAAAGGAAAAAGATCTCAAGGTAGGCCAGTAGTGTGGTTTTCTTACACAACACATATCATACAGATGCAGAAAGAAATACACTACTTTGTTGGCATCAGTCAAAATTATGAACTATTTTCTAGCAGAAAAAAATAAAAAAGATTATCCCATGGTCAATCTTAAGTTGATAATTCTCATCTTTTTACTCAGAAAATATTATTTACTGTATCTTGGATTTCAAGATATTTTCCCCTGTCTTAAAAATGTGCTAGTTTCTATTCCTTTTTAAATTACATAAAATTCTGTTTGGAGAATTTTGTGTAGTACACGTGAAAGAAAACAAAGACACACAGTATTTCAATGGGAAAAAAGTTGAGTATCACTGACTTACGTGCTACTTATATTATAACCAGTAAATTACATTATTTATCTCCATATATTGATGGTCATTGTAACAGTTACATAATTCATGGTAATTTTCCTTAGTTAGCATCCCTCAGTAAATTACCATGTAACATTAGAAATAAAAATGAGTAGCCTAAGAACAAATTGATCAAAATAAAATCAAAAGTAAAAATTTCCAATGGCAGATTCTACTGAGTGCTTTAACAATAGTCCTGACCTTTCCCTGATGAAATATTCTAGATTTTGATTCATTATCAAGCTGTTTGGGACATAGGAAAGGCTGTCCTCACCTCAGTTACTGCATCACTAACCAATATTGGTCAACATATGCCAGTCATTATTATAATTCCATCCCCTACTGCTTGTGTTTGATTTAGAAATGAACATAGGATCCTGCTGGACCATAAAGGGGAAATTTCTTGAGGGACTTCTTTCAGGAAAAAAAAAAGTAGCTAAGATGAATTGGAGAATGACAAAAAAAAAAATTAAGAAGGAGAGAAAGGAGAGAGAAAAACAAACAAAAAAAAGCAAGCTGGGAGAAGACTGCCCTTTCCTGAGCAAGTTGATACTGGGAAGTAAGCAGTCGCGCTGAATCCTAAAAGGAAACGAGGAGAAGCCAAGAAGCCAGTTGGAGGCCTGAAAATGTCACAGTGTTAAACTGCTGACCATTAAATTGTTACTTACAGTTATCAATTTCTTAATTTACCTATATGCACATATGAATGATACATCTGTTATAATTACTTTGCTGTCAGAAAATTAAATTGAAAATTTAGAAAGGTAATGATAACTCATGTAAATTATGTATGTCATTTGAGTTGATATCTATTAACAGCTTATACAGAGTAGGCTCTAACATATGCATCATGGTGTGATTTGAGATTTTATTTTAGTACTACATGTTATAGTATTGATACCAAGAATAAATTTAGTGCATGCTATTAATTTTAACAAGAAAAAGATACAAATACAGAAATATAAACCAAAGTTGATATTTAAATCATTTTGGTTCAGAACACGCAATGCTAGGGGTAAAATTTTGGCTTTTTAATTGCATTCTGCCTAAGTTGTTACAGTTGATGTGATTCTCAGGCCTTATATCCCTTGTAAAATGTTTGTCTATCAAAAATGTAAATGTGTAACTATTCTTAATAAACTGAATTTGTGAATTTTATTCAATGATATAAATCACTTAATAACAGTTAATAACAACATTCATTTTCTTACAGTAGTCATATTCACAGAAAAGAAATAGTTCTACCTTCTCCAAACATGTACATCTGTTTCTAATGCAAACAGCAAATCAGTGAGAAGCCGTTGGTGCATTGGAGACCATTTAAACTCAGGAATCCGAAACATTGTTGTCCGGGGACCTGGGCTGAACTGGCGACGCTGTTCCTCAGTCATAGGCATTCCGCGAAACCCTAAATCAACTCTGAGATCTCGGTCTTGCTGTGTGATAGACCGACCCTGAACAGCCTGAAGAAAAAAAAACAAAGGTAAACTTTTGTGAAGAACAAAAGATGTTATTAATTTAAAAATGAAAACAGTGGATATAATAAAGTGAATAAGGTCTTTACATGTGAATTGAATGGGTTAATGTATTTTAGATATATTCATTTGTACTTTGAGGCTACAAAGTATAATAGCATCTATTATTATATTGCAGAAACCAGGTAAGGTAATCAAATAGCTAAGACTGAAACAGCAGTTAATAATGAAAACCTGATACCTTTTTGCCCTGTTGTAAGTTCTGTGCATCAGACTGACATGAATGACTTCCTTAAGAAGTGAGCATGCACAAAATGAAATATATTCAATACATGTCATCAATGTTTTACAATCTACAAACACATGAAACACTATTTAACAGACTGAATTTAACTCCAAAGTCTATTTCATTCACAATATTTCAATGAAGTATGTGCATTTGATAAAGTTAGAAAACAAACACACACACACACAAAAAGCCTATGACTTCTCAATGAAAAATAGGCATGCCTAGTAATTACTATGTTCAATACACAATACGCCATGCTTTCCTTTGTTTTAAATCTGAACCTAATTCAGTATTTCCATCCATGCCAATTATTACTGGGTACAACTGCTACAAAAATGGACAAAGAAAAAATACCTTTCCCACACACAAAGTATATTATGAAGCATTTTTAATGGAGGAAAAAGACAGTCGTAAGGTATGGTTTACTCTTTACTACATAATTGCAATGGAAACAAGTTAAATTTATCTTCAGTATCATTAACAGGCAGGTAGAAAATACAGAAGAAAACAAAACCCAGAACAATAATGGTAAAATTATTAATTATAGTTTCTTTACCTCTTAATCACAATACATTAATTAGCCCAAAAAATAAAGAAGTAGTAACAACACAAAGTTCAAGAACTAAAATCTCTATTAGAAAACATCACGTTTTTAGTTTTATTCTACCAAGGCCAAAACTAGACCACTAACACTTCCTAAATACCAGGCTTAAGGATCTTTGATTTTTTCACAACGAATTCTTATTACACAGTTGTAAAGAAAACCCTCACTGATAATAATTTCAAGTTGTCTCAGCTATTTATCTATCTTACAGGGTTGTTGTGAAGATTAGATCTAAAAATATGTTGCATAGTGCATGAAACATAGTATACACTTGATAAATAATAGTTTCCTTTTTCTTTCACCTTCATTTATCAGTCCTCTCTTCTATAATCCACAGAACAGAATTGCACCTGAAGCTTAAAATGTTAAAAAAATGAAGTATTCAGAATGAAGACCTTAAGTACAAAATAAGTGAATGCACTCAGAGTCACAAAATGTTACAACTGGTAGATTCTACTCCAGTACAAGAATTTGTACTACATGAGGATCTCAGACACAGAGAACTTAACCAAAGTTACACAGACAAGTGTGACTGAATTGCAGATATAATTCAGACATTTTTAATTTCCTATATACTACAGTACTGAATTTTATAAATTACTATCATAAAAATACAAACATGGTGAAACAAGTAAGAAATTATTTCTGTTTTACTCTAATAACTCATTACCTACTCAAAGCATTTCTGTTTATTTCTAGAACTCATATATTACTTACTTGTGTTGTAGCAGTGGTTTGGATTTTTCGGATTTCTTTTCCTGATTCTTTGCCATCGTCAGATCTCTCAGTATCTGAAATTATACTTCCTGCATCAATATTTGGTACAATTTTGCTACCAGACGACTCAGTTTCCAGAGTTGTAGTTGTCATTTCAGCATATTCTAACCCCTTAGCTGATGATGCTAAGTCTCTTTCTGATATACTGCTCATTCCATCAGAAGTTGTATGGATTTTGAACTCTTTTTCCTCTATTATACTTGATGTGCAAGTTAAGTCTACACTCCCAGTCATGTGAGCAAGCAACCCAAGATCGTCACTAACACTAAGATGTACTTGTGTGTCCTGAATATTTGGAATGATGTGACTGCTAGGAAGTTCAGGAAGGAGTTTCTCTTCCTGTTTGGGTATTTTCTCAAAGAGAAATGATGTACTACTATTGGAAAGCTCCTCTTTGTCATCTGCTAATGTTATCAATGGACCATTATCCTTGTCCTCATTTTTCTTAATGATACCAACACTTCCATGTACATTGCTCTGTAGTTTCTCAACAGCAGCACTATATACATTATCCAACAAAGATTCAACCTCCACAAGAGCACCGTTCTCTCCACCCACTAAAGTCTCTGGAGATAAATCCATGTCATCCAGCTTTACTTCTGTTGCTTCCACTTTCTCTGCCTTTATATCAACTAGAAGATCATGCACTTCCACATGCACACCACTTCCAGGTCTATCTGAATTTCCAAGAATATCATCCGACACTTTTGTTGACATGAGCAAATCTCTTGTGTCTGTACTAACAGGGTAATCTGTCTCACTTTCTGGGCTCTGGCTTTGGGAAAGATCTTCTATCTCTCGGATTTCCATTCCTCCTTTTGCTCCTGTTGCCTGTGATGAAAGTCCAGAGATGGTGCTCACATTCCCCTTTTTTCCCTTTTTAATGTTTTCTTCCTCTTGTCTTTGATATTCTTCATACATTTTGGCTAGGTATTCCTTATGGGCTTCATAAGTGACCTTGGGAATATGTAAAGAGAATACTGAGGCATTGTGCGTGTGTCAAGAAGAAAAACATAAATAAGACAAATAAAATTATGTTGATGATAGTTAAAAGAGTATCAGGAAGCATAAGATTTCAAATTAGCATATGTGAATTCTAAAACAAGTGCTTAGTTTTATTAAATATTAAAAATAATAAAGTATAGATGCATACGATTGATTATATGAGTTCGCCAAAAACACACAGGAAAAACTAGCAATATTAAAGGTTCTTTTTGTTTAAGTTTTTCAGTATTACCCAACCTAATGTGACAGTTAACTCCTACATATACGTTTAGGCTTAACAGAAAAGTTGGCAGCTAATAATATACAGTATCCAGAATATTATTATCATGCTAGTTTTCACAATCTAGTCCTCATATATATATACATATCACAACTTGCTTAAAATAATTCACACAAAACTACAAATATATATACTCATAAACTGCTAAATCATTTTTATCTATATAGGATACTTTGAATTTCATAGCTTCACATAGGATTACTTAGGAATACTCAAGACTTTTTTTTTTGTACAATATCTTTTTCTTTGCTATTTTCAAATTAATTTAACACTGTGATAAATATGAGATGCCAATATACTAAAATATGGATATAAAAGCTCTGCTAAAATTTTGGAGAAAATTTCAAAATCCTTGCTTATAGGTACAGATGATATTAACATTAAAGTGTTAGATTAACAGATTTTAGATTAACCTTTATTACCATACTCCAAAAGTTCCTTCATTTACAGAATAAAGTCAATTCAAAAAATGAGGATTAAGCAACCACCAGCCCACAAGCCATAGCTGTTTGTCATCTGCTTTGTTAAGTAACACTTCTTAGATTACAACCACATTTATTTATTTACATATTGTCTGTAGCTGCTTAACCTACGTAGGGGAGATGAGTAGCTGCATCAGGGGCAGTGCATACAATGAAGGTTAAAATATTTACTAACTATTCCTTTAAAATATAATTTCTAAGCCTTGTTAAAATGAGTAAATGAATTTCTTAAAATCACAAAAGTCAATTATGACATAAGTGGATCAAAAGCCAAACTTCAGAAAGCTAACCTTCCTCTACAATACCATATGGAGAGAAATTCCAACTTTGAACTTCCAGGCTCTAATATGTATGAACTAGTTTAATTCACTTCGCTTTGCCAAGGATCAAATGATATTCAAAATGCAGACAGAATCTTAGGATTAATAATAAAGAAATTATAATGCAATTTAAAATATTACTAAATAATTCAATTTATTTTATGACTGAACTATTAATTTAAACAATTCTCAATACTTTTTTTTTGTCTTTTTGAGACAGGGTCTCATTATACATTTCAGGCTGGCCTTGCGCTCACTTCGTAGCCCAGGCCGGTCTCGAACTTACAACGATCCTCCTGCCTTAGCCTCCCAAGTGTTGGGATTGTAGGCATGATTCACCAAGCCCAGCTTCTCAATACTTTAAAAAGTCTTAAAATATATTTTAAGGGATATTTCATTAAGTATTCTTATAAAACTTATGCAGGTTTTCATTAAAAGACCAACTGACTCAATTTCTTACATCTGCTTTAAACAGGCACAGCACCTTTAGGCTCCTTGAGTCTAACAGAAGGTAAGAAAATAAAAAAAAAAACTAGATAAAGGAATCTGCAATAATCTACACTACCCACAAGATGGCACCAGATGCAGGTTTACAGCAGTTTAATTCAATGCTGAAAGTTTGATGATGTGAAATGTTAAATCCTTTCTTACCTTGGAATGGGCTATGGAGAGTGTATCTACCCAGACTCTCCAGCCTCCCCATTCATATTTTATTGCATGATACAAAAGAATCCGGAAGATATTGTAAACCATCTCAGTAATCTTCTGCTCCTCAGTATTTTTAGGATTAATATAGCCAAGAGAAAACATCCAATCTTGCCACACTGAACACTGCAGCAAGCATCTAAGGATGAAAAATTAATTTTTATCACAAATACTAAAATTAGAATTTATTATTTTGAAATATGAGTATACTAATGAAAATATGATCTAAGTAAAGTGCAAAAATTATTCTATAATTTTCTTCTGTTCCTCTCCTGAAAAAAAACTTAATTATTATTCAGAATCACTTTCTACCTAACCTCGTCTAGTACATTTTCTTCTACATTCTAATCACCTTCAGCACTGTACTTAATACATCATAAACTGATCAACATTTTATGGTTGTCTCCCCCACTGCACAGTACTACAACTATGAACTAAGACTATCATGAGCAGCACAGTGCTTCATACACAATAGACAATATTTGTTAAAGGCTCAAGAAATAATCATAGATAAGACTTCATAGCCTCAGACTGCACTTCATGTCCTTGCTCACCTATTTTAAAATATATGACAGCTGGTCATATGACAAATGGTAAAACGGATATAGACAAATCCAATACAATTACAACAAAAGGTATAGCTGGCAATCAAGAGGTATCGCAAAGAATGAATTGTCAGTACAGGTTTGTGTATATGTACATTCATATGTGTAATTAAAATATAACTAAATAAAAGTATATAAAAACAAAGCATACTGAAAACAGATTATATCATAAAGAAAAATACATTTTCTAATGATTGAATTATTTTTCAATATGAGAAAGATGTAAAATTTTCATACTTGAAAGAGACTGAAAATTACAAAGAACAAAAAAAAATTATGGAATAAAAGTTTTACAGTAGTATTCAAATTTAGTACCTTCTATTTTCACGGCTATTACTGAAAAGTTTTATCATATCAGATAAAAATAAACGGCGAACTTCCATTAATTCTGCACTTGGTGTAGAGTTTTTTAATAAAGTTGCCACCACCTTAAGAATCACTGTAAACAAACAAACACACACAAACTTGATTTAAGGACTTTAACTATATTGCCATCTCCAACTAAGAAATATAACACACTTACTACTTTTCAATTAAATACTTAGTACTACGATGAGTTGTAAGTACCATGAACTAGATAATTATTTAACAATTAGGAAAATTTTTCTTAGTTTCACATGTTGTCAGGTAACTACTACATAACAATAAACAACTGCCATTCACTCACTTGGATTCTGAATCTTCACTGTAGAATCTGGCTCTGGATGAGGTTTATGTACAACTTGAGTACACACTTGCTCTGTCAAGATCTGAAAGACAAAGATTTTAAACTTTATTTATAGAGCAATTTGAATCACAATTATAAAGTACAGATATACAAAATATCTGCCAAAAGACAAAGCAAAACTCTCCATCCTGTTCAAAACGGAAGAAACAATTTTTCTAAAGGACCTTTCTAACGAATGCCACATTTTTAACTCTTAATGTCTATATTCCTCAAATTTAAAAATTAAAAAAAATTTTCTCTAAAAGAAAATAACAAGTAATCATACATACTGTTTAAGTACTTTTTAGTGCACATCTATAATGTATCTATGTTGTAAACTGTAAACATCTGATTCTTTGTGTAATTATTACAGCTAAGTTAGGTAGAAATATTACAGACAATCAGACAGGACTAAGCCCACTGAGGAGTCAGTGCAGAAGATGAGAACACACTACAACTATGGCCAGAGGCACATCTGCTGGACACTAGGCCTCAAGATAAAGATGGGATGAGCAGGACTACTTATATCTGTAGGGGATAAGACAGTTGGTATCATCTGGTCCAATAAAACCTAGATGGACATCAGTCACCCCAGTGAATGAACAAGACACCTATATCCAAACCTTCCTAACAAAGGTCATTGTTCACTCCATGTATACTTGCTACATGACCTGATTCCACATTGGATCAATATTACCTAAGCAAACTTGCAATCTTACTAGGTAATCATAGTTTTGACCCACATTGTATCCCCCTTGTGATTTTGTTCTACAAAACTTCCTCTGAAAAGTTGGCTGTAGAGGTGCATGCCTGTAATCATATTACTTGGGAGGACGAGGCAGAAGGATCGTTGCAAGTTTGAGACAAGCCTGGGCTACAAAATGAGCTCAAAGCCAGCCTGAAGCATAGCGAGACCCTGTCTCAAAAAGACAAAAAAACAAAAACAAAAACAAAAACAAAAACCCTCCTTTGAGAAGTGGACTCACTGGCAACCCACTTTGGGGAGCCTTCCTATCCCTCAGGAGCTTTCTCCCTCAATAAAATTTTCCTACTCTTACCCTCCACTGTTCCTTAGAAATCATTCTTTGATTTTGGGGAATACAAGCTCAACATATCTGACATCTAGCAGGTTGAGAGTTATATTATTACCCCTACATCATCATCAATGAAAAAAATTTATAAAATAAGTAAACAATAATGCCTCGAGCTTGGTCCCCACTTAAAAATGAAGTATGAGAAGAAAAACTTCTTCCTTAACCCATTGTCATTTATTTCTTTCAAATAACAACAACAACAAAAAAAAAAATAACACAGGTTAGCCAAATAAAAGAAAGATGGAATTCTAAAACATTTACTACTTTTTCACTAAAATGAAGACTCAAGAAGTACAGAATTTTGCACATTATTTTATGTGCTGTTGCATTCCAGTGTTTAGTACCAGCAGTCAACAAACATATGTTGAAGGAAAGAGTGGGTAATCAATTCTATATATTTGTCACTATTTTAACAGGCCTTGACTCATATTTATCTTCAGTCTTAAATATACACACAAGTAAAAAATATACATATATACATACAAGTAAATCAATGTGGATGTATTTATTAAAGATATTATTCAATATAAGTGATTTAATTTCCATTTTAGTTTTAACATGTCAGGCTCTAAATAATCTTTTAAGAGCAGCTCAATCTAAGTCACAGAAAAAACCTGGGAAAAACTGAAAGTATTTGATTAGAACCCAGATATATACATACATACATAATACATATATGCATACACACAGATGGGAATAGTGAAACTAAATTAAGACGTAAGGATAATCTCTAAATTAGAAAAGGATCATAACAACCAGAATTGGCACTTTTCTTACCTGTCTACTCAGATTAAGATGCTGTGAAATTTACATAGTTATATTAGGAACACATTTCAAAAGATAACTGACTTAAAATAAAAACCAGCCTAACATTAATGACTTAAATGATAAATATCAAGCATAATCACTCCTGTTCCCTGAGCTTCCACATTTTTGTTGAAAAAAATATTTTATTGTTAAAACTAGTGTCAGAATTTTTCTGAATGGAGCACTCCAAACATGCACTACTAATCCATCACAGCTGACATGTAGAGTAAAATTTCTTTGAAATCCACATGCCAAAGAATGATGAACTGAAAGGTCTTGGTGTTTATCTACAGTCCAGTGGACAGGATCCCAGAAAATTCTCATCACAAATAAGAGATTAAAAATAACTGCAAACAAGCTGGGAATAAATCAGGACATACTCCCTGATGATAGAGAATAGTCAAAACTTTCTCCAACCTAAGAGAAGAAATCACATAACACAGGACATAAAATTTACCTCAAAGCATCAGAAATTTTGATACTATTGTCTTTTTAAGTCCTTATTTTATTACATAACAGAGGCAATAATTGTTTTGCCCGTCTAATAAACCTGCTAGGAAAATTAAATAAGGGTCTCTATATAAAATGCTCTAAAATCTACAACATATTCAAATGTAAAATTATTTTTAATTATAAAAGTACATTTAGAACTCAACTCAGCATGCATTTAGTAAGAACAAGTTATATACTTACACTCCACAAAATGTTTAGTGTTAGTTGCTAGGTGGAACTACATTTCTAGCATTAATTTATTTAATTAATGTTCTGCAGACAGGCATAAATGCATGATTCTATTAAGCAATAAAACATGGTACACTGTCATACAGAATCTATATGAGTTTTAAAAGAGGGTAGGGAAATAATAAGTTATAAGAAAGTTGAATGCAAATACCTTTTAATGAAAGAAAAGAAAAACTCAGATGGGTCCTGAAAGTGTGATTGGACTTGGTAGTCATTAAAGAAAGTTAAACCCTACTCTTCACTAAACCAAAAACATTACAGAGTTTAGAACCAGGTATTGATATGAAATCCAGTGTGTATTTAACACTTTCTGCCCACATTCTGAGAGTTTCACAGCCACATGTGACTAGTGGCAATTACACTGGACAGCGTAGAAAAACAGTGAACTCTAAGTATAAAGGTAGTATTATGATGGTATTTAGACACAGACCTGAGCCCAGCATTATACATTTAAATTTTATTTCATAAACAATTATTCTATAATTTACATGTTAGAGAAGGGATAAAAAAAGATTTTTTTTAAACAATGGAGAACTACTCAGTCATAAAGAATAAACTTGAGAGATTTATAGCTAAATGGATAGACCTTGATACCGTACTCATAATTGAAATAAATTGGACAAACATATGCAAATATCACATTTGTCTCTCTAGTATGAGAAACTTACAAGTGTAAATAAGAATCAAAATACATAATAGATATTGTAAAACAGGAAGAAATTGTTCAAAAGGAAAGGGGAGGGGGAAAGGAAAGAAGAGAAAAGAAGAGTACGAGAAAACACAGTTTTGTAAATAAAACGGGGAACAGGGATTGAAGGAAGGGCAATGGAAAAAAGAGGAATCAAGATACATCATGTACAGGTACAAATTCCCTATGATAAATGTGAACATTATGTATATCTAAATTGTAACAAACTTAATAAAAAATAATAAAAAAATGAAACAGTTTCAACATATGACTTATAGTGTTATCTGACATAACTCTCTTTTACATTTTAGTATTTATTATATACACGTTGTTATGGTTTAGATCTAAAATGCTCCTGCCCCAAAAAGCCTCATTTACTCACAACAGAGTTTTGGAACATGTCTAGATTATGGGTACTTGCCGTTAGGAAGTGAAATTTGATGAGAAAAGGTGTGTCACTGGGGGCATGGCTGATTGATGATAATCATGAGGAAAACTAAACCTAAACAGTTCTTGAGGCTGTTTTCTTTTTTAAGTTAAATTTCACTTATGATACTATTAAAATTTTTTAATATTTATCATAGGAGTTTAATTTTTTTCAACCAGAAATCACTAGGCAAAATAATACGATCTTCAAACTCTGGTGATCCAGGAATAGTAATCCATTGTCTTACCATTCTTCCAACAAAGATTAGTTTGTTAGTAGTATTAAACTAAGACATAAACATAAATTAATCTGTATTAGATGTTAGTAGCATTCAGAACCATAACCTGATATTGTAGCAAGGTTTTGATTCAGAAAGTACATTCTAACATTTCTGCCTTATGCACAGATTTCATGAACTTACCTGTTCTGTCAGTAATTGTTAGTGGTATGATAGACCAAATTATTTAACCTGTACGTTTCAGTTGGTCTGTTTAAAAAGGCAATGAAAGTATGAGTACAAAAAAAGAAAATCAGTATCACAGGGAGCTTGTAATATCTGTGATAATGGATAGAAAAGTAATTACTAAGGTGACTGTCATAACAAGTGTCAATAAAAGGTAGTTACTATTATTGGAGAAATAAAGTATCAGAATCAAAAAAATGTTTCGCCATACTGTGTAAAGAAGGTAGGCCATCGTATTAGTGCTTATTGAGTTCAATATCTCAAACACTGTATTACAGCAATATTTTAAAAAGTATCAATTTAAAAATGAGGGTAGTATCTACAAATTAAGTGATTTAAACAATGCCTGACACAAGCGGGCATATTAAACTTAGAAACAAACAAAATAAAAATCAAAGGACCTAAAAGATTTCTTCATTACATAAAGGACAGCCATTCCTGCATTTACTCATGAGATTATCAGAGAAAAGGATGAAATAAAATACAGTAGTGAAAAAAAGTAATGCCACAGACCAAGAATAGAAAACGCAAGGTTTGCAGACTAAATTTGTCCTACCATCTGTTTTTGTAATACAGTTTTATGGGCACAGTCCATTTGGTTCATACTGTCCATGGCTGCTTCTTAGCTAAAAATGTAGAGCTGAATACTTGTGATAGACACAATTTAGCCTACAAAGCCTTAATTTTATAATATCTGTACTTTTATGAGAAAAATTTACTTTCTCAAGCTATAGATACATATGGAGCAATAAAAATATTTTCAATGTATTAAGCATAAAAAGAGATACAGAGTTATGAATAAGATGATACTTTGTAAGAAGAATGTATGTTTGTATACAGAGATAGAGATGAACAAAGAATTTGTATACTTTTAAATATTACTGGAGACACTATGGGGAAATTTTATGTCGGTGCTTTTCTATATTTTCTAGGTTTTAATAAAAACAACAACACATGGGAATTACATTTCTCTGCTGCAGGTGTGTAGGGATCAGCAAATTCTTTATAGAAAAAAATCAGGTAAGTATTTGAGGATTTGTGGATCAGACAGTTTCTGTTTTAACTATTTACCTCTGTCATTGTAATGTAAAGTAACCCATAGCCTATACTTAAGTGAAAAAGCATGGGTAGGTTCCACTACAACTTTATTTATGGACAATGAAATGTGAAAATGTAAAGACTTTCCCTGTTTGAGGGTTGTGCAAAACTAGAATTCGGCTAGATTTGGTCCATGGCTAAAATGAAAAAAATGTAGTACTAGAGAAGTCTGAATTTGTCACATATGAATTTAAATCTGTTCAGAATCTCAGTCTGCTGTCCATAATATTTCCATTTGAATTTTTATTTATGTAAAGAAATCTACAATGATGAAATAGTCTGTTTTATTTTTGAAACACTGCTTTTGTGAGTTAGAATTATTATTAAGAGTATCTAGTCTAGGAATGCCAATATTTTTTAGCATGACTATCATCCCCTTGAATAATAGACAATGTTTTTTGTCATCCAAATGTATAACAAAATAATCTGTAGGTTACTAGATTCTGAAACTGTGAGATTAGAAATCAATTCTTCCTAGCTAGCTACAGTGGTACACAACCATAATCCCAGCACTCTGGAGGCCAACACAGAAGGATCAAAAGTTCAGGCCCAGCCTCAGCAACTTAGTGATTTAGCAAGACTCAGTCTCATTTAAAAAAAAACAATTAAAAAGGGCTAAGGATGTAGCCCAGTGCAAAGGTCCAGGGTTCAATCTTAAGGACTGCAAAAAAAAAAAAAAAAAAAAAAAAAAAAGAAAAGGCAGTTTTTCCAATTTTGACATAATTGGTATGCTGTGGTATTAAAAAAAAAATTAGGTTCAGCAATACACATGGTACATGAAACATTGTTGAGTTATTGAATCACTGTGACTTTCAGTACACAGAGCTGCAGTAAAAAGTGATGAGAATATGACAAACACTGCTGCAGGTACTTCACTCTGCACTTGTATTCCAGAAGCAGACAGAGAGAAATAACCGTGGCTAAGTTCCAGGAACACTATTCATGAAGACTGCACTTGCATTTCATATAAATTTTGTCATGTATTATTTTTTATTTCTTTCAGACATTTAAAAACACAAAAATCACCCTTAGCAAGCAGCCACTTAAAAAGAAATATTGGTAATTTAACAACGCTTACACCAGAGAAATCAAGCAGGATCACTGAAGTTCAGTTACAAGAAGGTAGAATTCAGGTTACTACCTGGAAACAGTCCTAATCTTTAAGTGACATTTAAAAATAAAAATAGATACTTTGGGAAGCAGTATATGCATTTCATAGAAAATAGTAAACCAAAAACTATATGATCACCTGTTAGAAGTGATAAGAAAGGAATTTCTAAATTAAAATGAGATAGAAAGATCCTTTCATATATCAAGAGAGTATTTCACTGCATTTTACCTCAGTACCAACTATACCTTAATGTTGGCAGTCACTCCACATTACACAGTGGGGATGCAGCAAGGAAAGGGGCTGATGTGGAGGTGGAATATATAAAATACAGAATATGTGCAGCTTATGTGAGAATCTGCAATTCTGGTAAGCAAAGGTGCTTGGGCCTACATAAAAACACTGGCAAATATTTATACATTGATATGTTTTATAAAAAATAAAACATAAAGAATGTATTTGTTTTTTAATGATTCTGAATGTAAGTGGCTTTTTTGGACTAATTGAACACTAACTTCGGATCTCAACCACACAGACTAAGCTTTTCATTGTACACACTTTAAATTTTCATCACACAGTTTTTAATTTTACCTCATAAAGTGTGTTGTATGTAGTGACAGTCACAGTATTTGTATGCAACATCAGTCTTTCTCCAAGAAGAGTAAAAAGGCTATGGGTGTGCATGATTTCAACTTTTCTCCTGGAGAGAAAGGGGAAAAACAAACCATGAATACATTGGATTGTCTGAACAAATGACACAATTTATAAGCAGATATAACATCATATGAGTAATTATTTTTATCACTTTCCATCCACAAAAAGAAACAGGTTTATATCACAGCTGTCTCTTAAAGTCCCAAAACTACTATTTATAAATATTGTTCAAAAATTCAACTGAATTAAAATGTGAAAAATATGAATTATAAAACCTACAAAAATATTAGGAATTATTATTTTAAATTTTTAAAATTTTTATTAATATGTTAGCAATACAAAATGACTGTATTCATTGTAGGGAGTAGGAACATATACAAAACATAGCTATTTGGAAATAATTTTATTGGTTTAAAAATATTAACCCTCACATGCACACGACATAATACAAAATCTACTAAATAGTTTATAATAAAATTTAAGATCAAAAATCTAAAATTACAGTTAGAGGCAGAAATCAAAATAACTATTTCATCATTGCTTATATTTGCAGTCAGTCAATGGATTAAAGAAAAAAAACATCTGTTTACTACTGGCTAATTTAACTGTTTCCTTCATACATCTATAAATACAAAAGCTCTACTAAAGTCATCCTAGAACACATAGTTCCAGCTCAGAGAATCACAACATGCTTCTCATTTGTATCACTTTCTTAGAATTCAAAATCTGAGTCTTCTTGGGATCCAAAGTCCAGTATTTCATGTCTTTTTCTTTCTATTGATTCCTATTTTATTTTGACAGATGTGATATACACTGACTATGCAGTCACCAAATTCTTTTTCTTTTGTTCCTAGGTCCATAGCTATATTACGTTTCCAGACTGTTATAAGCAGATGTGGTTATTTGAGCTCTAGTCGATGTGTACTGAAGATTTATAGACCATTTTTAGGGCTGATCCTAGAAAGAGCACTCACAAATAACTTCTAAGCTCCTTCCCCAAGACAGCAACACAGGAGCCATATGATGACAATATAACTACTGAACAGAAGAAATTACCTGGGTCTCTTAATCATTGCTTACAAGACAATCATCTTTTGGGGTAACTCATTTGGATATCAAGTGAATAGGAAAGAAACTACTATTTTGATATATAGAAATAAAAGTTCTTTATTACAATAGCTATTGTTACCTTAATATAGAAACTGAATTAAGAATCTTTTATGTGGGTATCACTCACCTGGAAATCCTCTTTGCTAACATCAGCCCCCAAAACAAACACACTGGTCCCCTCTCTTAGTCCTCCTCAGTCCAGGGAGAAAAACAGCAAAATCACCTAAACTGAAGAAGCTATGCCATTTACCCCTTTCAGTATGTTTGCAAACACTAAGGCTGGAAAAGGTCAACTAGCCACTAAAAAACAAAACAGGACTTATAGATATTACGGATTATGGAAGGGAAGGTTTAAAGCATTTCTAATTTAAACCACACCCAAAAAAAGGAGGCTTGAAGCTTTGATTTGCTCCAAATTGAGAAAGAACAAATGCCAAAGCACTGCCCTCAATATGTTCTCTACTACACAGAGCTGGTACATGATATGTCTAAATTAAGTTATCTGGAATTTAGAATAATCTCTCCATTGTGTCATCACAACTTTAGCTAACAAAGAAATGTATACCCTCTTGAGTATCTACTTAAAGTGAATGCTTAGACAGATGCCTAATTCTAGGTTTGGGAGAAATTTGAAGAATAATATGCAAGTACCAGAGAAGAGTTGGGTCAGCTTCTTCCTGCAGTTTACATTTAAAAAATGCTTATCAATAAATTTTGCTGCACAGCAGTCAAGAGAAAGTCAAAAATGAAATTCCATCACCATCTGAGGCAAGAAGCGAGTCCTCCAACATCGTACATGACATGATTTTGTTTCCTACAGACCCTCTAATGAAAGATTTTAGGATTTTGTTTCCTAAACAAATCAATTTGTATATGGAATACAAACACATGAAATCAATAAAAACATAAACATATGAATGTTTCATAAACCTGCTCTGAGATGCATTTCCAGGGAGGAACATTTCTTTTTCTATCTCCCTTGATCCTGAAGGTTAACAGCTTTATTTGGGCAGAAGGCATAGCTGAGGCTGTGGGTAGACTTACTACAGCACTGGCACTGCTGAATCTCCTGAAACCACACTTAAAAGACTCCTTTACTATCATTTTCCTTATTTAAGAAACAGCTTCTCTTTCCAAACAAATCACTGGATTCCTAAATTGATAGGGAAAGACCACTTCTGTCATAGAATACCAGCTTCAGTTTTGTTTTGTTTTGTTTTGTTTTTTGTGCCTCTCACAGAAACTATTTCCATATATCAAAGTTACAGAACAAAAAAATTAAGGATGCCTAGTATCCTGTGACTATAATGTAGTGACTATAGGGGAGAAATTTAGGGATACTGCTGACTTTGCAGGGATAAAAATGAAGTAAAGATACAAAAGGAGTTAGTCCAGAATCATCTGGTTCTTTCTTTAGCTGCCAATATTTTGAGTTAGCACTTTATGTGATGCAACCTGGATATCTGTTTGATGTTTTTTTGGATGGGGAAGATCTCTATTTTACACTGTAATGAGTAAGAAAAATTCTTTCATCACTGAAAGGTTCTTGCCCTAGTATAACTTACTGTACAACTATGGCGATGGGTCTAATACGGTGGAAGGGCAAAGCGAAACGCTTACCCCAACGACAACTCCCTCCTTCTTCCCCTTCAGCCCAAATAGTTACTTTCCCATTTGTGCCTGAAGAAAATTCCTGTCAGTCCCTTGCTCGTCTTAATGCATGCCCCATGCACCACTTCCAACTGGGGGTCGTATAACCCTCTGCCTCTCTATATCTAGTCAAAGGAGAAGGCCAAACCCCGGCTAGTTGTGGGCTCCTCTCCTCTGCGTGTCCTCAAATAAGAAGGCCACTTTCACCTTTTTTGTTCCTTCTGCTTCTCTATTGCGCCAGAAAAATCTAACAATCACTCCTTAACAACTTGATCTACAGTCTATAATTCCAAATGTTTATTCTCTCTAAAGATTTCTTGAAGTAAGGAAGGGGACGATTTGATTTAAGATAAAACTCCTCTCCTCTCTCTCCAGTACAGAAATTAAACAATTTCTCATTTTAAATTGTTGAATAATTAAAATTTCAATAATATTTTATTAATCTAAACATACATATGTTAGGGTATCTTATTAGTGCATATTAATTATACATAGCAATGGGTTTCCTTGTGGTATAATCATGAATACCTACATCATACTTTCATATAATCTATCCCCTTTATCACCCTCTGTTAAGCTGCCCTTCTTTCCTCTACTCAGCTCCCTTAGAATCTGTTTCCAAGCTTTCTCCTCTACACCTCTTCTTTTAGCCTATTCCTTGGTTTTAAAAAGTCTCATAGACTTATTACAATATACATGATGATATTATAAAATTCAACTGACATTTTTACTCAGTTGTAAGCATGAGATAGGTTTAGAAAAGATTTCAAAAACTTTAAAAACTGAGATTTTTACCAAAACAACATTATGCATTCAAACTCATTTTCTGCAATTATACCGTTACATAACTTTGTATAAAATATGTGGCATGGCTCCTTTTTACTGCAGTTTCAAAATGTGCAAATGGCATTCAAGACATAATTTATAATTTTATTTATAGTTTCAATTTATTTTGCCTATTATAATATAAATCACTCTGTAGTAAGAAGCATTATTCAACAAGTGGACGCTGTTATACCTTTTAATCTCCTCCACTCTAATGGGACAGTTGTAAGACTGAAATGTTGCTCTATATCCTGTAGGCTTTTTACTCTGATGTTAGGAACTAACATGCACTATTCTATGTTTAGAGGAAAGCTATATCAAGACACAGCTATGCATTAAAGCGGCACAGGAAAAGTTTACAAAAAATCAGAAAATGATTACCAATAAAGCAAAATGGCATATTTTTGTGCTCCTGTACTTTTATTTATTATTGACTTGGTAACAACTCTCCAAAGTTTTGGAAAACCCCATCTTTCGAAAATATTCTAAATGAAAATTTGTGATTCACAAGAACTAGAAGTAGACCTTTTCTAAATGCCATAAAGTAACATTTTCTTTTAACTGTTACATTTGTTCTGTAACTGTAAAAATCCATTCTCATTGCAAATCTCTCCATTTTATCTTAGTGAAGTATACAAATTTCATTCATTTCACTGGTCCATCAAAAAGTTACTTTTATAATAAATGATCCACTGGATAAATTAAATTCTATAGCTTCTTGATGTTAACCTCCATTCTTACTAATTTATTGGCCATTTACTAGTTTAATGTTGTAACATGAATACCAAATTCCTCTAGGTTTTAAACTCCAGTCTTCACTCATGAAAGCATTTACTTCTAAGTTTTGGGCTATGATGCACAGATAATTTCTGATTTCCCTCTATTTTTCTAATTCATTAGAGGTATCGGACATTTTCTAATTTCTCAGAGATTTCTGTTCAATTTTTTGGATTTATAATCTTACTAGATTATTAACAAATGGTGGCAAATAAAATCATTTTTCTCTGCTTTGTTTTATGTCCAAGGATACAATTATTTTTGTTAGTAAATTTTCTCTATCCCCACAGTATAGTCTCAAAAATATAACTAAACATTTTCTATTTGGTCAGCTTTGAAAAATATATCACTCGATTTTGCTGTATCTTTATGTATTATCTACTTGATTGGTCCTGTACTGAAATTTATAGTCTATACTATTATTGTTTTTCATCAAGCTCATATGGCATCTTTAATGAATATCACTACATATATATGTATATACATGTGTATATACATGCACATGTATAAATATACATATCTGCAATATTTGATGCTTTCAAATTTATGACTATAACATCATCTACTTAATTCTGTCATTCATAATTCATAATGTCTTTCTATAGTCTGGTTTCAGTTTTTAACTTCATATTCAACTAATTCTGTTTTTTGCTTTTACATGTTATCTGATTTTCATTTGGTCCAACAAATTTCTATTTTTGTTTGTTGTTGTTATGGTTTATACACTGTGTCAATCTGAGATGTTAAAAAGCTTAACTGAGACACTCAGCAAGGAGCCAGGATCCTTACTTTGTAAATAGCCTCATCCTGTGTAAGAGGAGGGCACAGAGATTTTGTGAGTGCTACAACTGCCGGGGGCTGGAGGCGGGTGGCCTGTGTATAATATAAAAAGGAAGAAAAGAGGCTTGTTCTTGTCCCCGCTTAGTTCTGGCTGCTTTTGCTTGCTGCTGCCTTGAAGCACTGTCCCAATGCCATGCTAATCCAGCTGATTATGGACTGAAACCTCCAAAAACTGTAAGCCAAATAAACCCTTCCTTTCTTCATTTTGGGTGTCAGTTGTTTTGTCCCAGCAATGAGAGAAAAGTGACCAAGACACCTGCTCCTGAGTCACCTATCTTTTAATATAAATTTTATATGATGTATCATACAATAGTCATGCAGTCACCAAACAACCTAAGAAATATCATAGTATTTCTAAGATGCCTGTTCACAATCCAATCCTTCTCGTGATATTTATGAGTACTTGATATCAAGTTTAGTTTACTTCCATATATGCCTTTCATTAGATGGGCATATATTCCCCAAAATGTTTGATTTTGTTTGTATGTGTTTGGTACTTACTGCTACATATTAGGTTTGTCAGAGTAACTTAAGATCACTGCAATACAGTGTTAAGTGTATCCAATGTATAAATTCATTTATCTACTCTTCTGTTAAAGTTCTTTGATGTTGTTTATGCTGTTTCACTAATATTAGCAATGCTAAATTGAAACTTGTTTGCATATGAGAAAGTTTCTTTGTATGAAGAAGAGAATTATTTAGTCATAGGGTATGAGTATTTTATTCTTTTAAAATTTGTCAATTAGCTCTCCAATGGGATTATACCAATACAGAACTCTCCCAATGACTTTTTGAAAGTTTCCACTGATATATATCCTTACCAACACTTGGTATCATCAAAATTTGAAAGCTGATATCTGATAGTATTAAATAAAACTTCTATTTGCACCTTCTTGATTAATATTAAAGTGTCATTCATTTGTTGCAAATTCAGGTTTCTTCTTTAGTGAATGTCTGTTTATACCCTTCATATTTCCAAGGTTTTTTTTTTAATATATTTGCACAATAGTTCTCATGTTAAAGCCAAACCCATGTTTCATAATATCTCATTTTTTGTCTTTTCTCTTTTTCAATGGTATCTTTTAAGGTACCTTTTATTTTATTTTATTTGTTTTGATGCTTTGATTAGTTGGTTGGTTGGTTGGAGGCAGGGTCTCACTACACAGCTAACCTTGAATTCACTATGTAGCCCATGCTGGTCTTGAACTCACGGTGATCCTCTTTTTTATTTTAGTGATCAATTTTTTTCTATATACTGATTTTTCTATTTATTGTTGTAGAAATTCTTCTCTAAGCCAAAGTGGTAAGAATATTATCCTATAGTTTCTAAGAGTTTTAAATCTGCTTTTCAAAATTTTAACAGCTTTATTGAAATATAGATACCAAAAACTCAAACATTCTGCAAGTATATTATAATTCAATGTTTCAAAAAACAATTTACAGACTCATGCAACTATCATCACAATCTAATTATAGAATATTTCCATCATCCTAAAAACTCCATAATTCTCAGCTCACTTGCAGTCAATGCCAACTCCCACTGCTAATCTCACATACTCACAAATCTGCCCTTTGAAAATTCGAAATAATCATAAAAATTCATAGTTTTCCTCATGCAATTTCTTTCACTTAGCATAATCTTTTAGAACTCATTACACATAGCATGTATCAGTAATCCCTATCCTTTTAATCACATAAGACATTTTTGCTGTATGGACATACATTACACATAACCATGCTAAAAATATTCATATACAACTATGGTTAAAAATATGCTGTCTTTTCTTTTGCATACACCTAATTGTGGAAATGCCAGATTATAATGATAAATTCTTTTGATACTTTTTAAAAATTTAAAAATACTTCTAGATCATGGCTGTAGAATTTTAATTTTGATAACACTGATTTAGGATTCAATATACTATTCTATGTTGTATCTATATTTACATTTAGTCCAGATTATCTTCTAATTTTCTTTGTAATTTTGTGATTTCCTTCTTGATCCAGGGGTTGTTTTATTTACTTTCCAAATATCCTGCACTTTTCCAAATCTCTTTCTTTTATAGATTTATCTAATCTAATTTTGTAATGGGCTGAGAAAATATTGTGTTTGATTCCAATACTTTTTAAATTTACTGAGATTTGTTTAGTGTTTTATAGGCTAACCTGTGATACATCCTGGAAAATGCCACATATGCACCTGGAAACATTTTTTCTATATGCCAATATATTATTCAAGAGAATTCTGAAACTGGGTAGTAAAAGCAGGTTTTCACTTAGTTACTTGAAGAGAATGCTTCAAACAGTTCACTTTCAAACAGGACTGCGTTAAACATTTAGTAAGTATATGTTTTAAAGTTGAAAGAATTGTTTTCTACTTGTGGATTGCTAAAAAGATTGATAAAGGGTACTAAATTTTATCAAAAAATTTTGCATTCAATAATTACATATCTATTCCCTTATGTTAATAAGTAAATCACATGAAAAGATCCCCTGATATTAAACCACCCTTGCATTCCCTAACTACCCTCATCATGGTTATAATATATACTTAGAAAAATTGATGAACTCATGCTCACAGAGGAAGCTAACCACAGCTTTTCTTAAATTTATCATCATATTCAATTCTGGATCAAGATTATACTAACTTCACCATATGAGATCATGGTCCATTCCTTCTTTATCTAGCTAGTCACTAGAAAGTATCTTATGAAGTGAATAAGACATCTTTTTGATCTTGATGTTCTGCTGATTAATATTCTTACTTTTTATGTCATTAGTTTCTGCTTTTTCTTCTCAGGCTTACAATTAGTAAGCTAAGCATAAAGTTGGAAAAGAAGGAAAAAAGGACCTAAATTATCTTCCTTTTAATATAAATATTTATTGCTATAAATTGGCTACAATATCATTTCAGTCAAATCTCACAAGTATACATATATAGAATTTTGAACATCTGATCATTGTTTATAGTTTGCATAGTAACTTCTTATTGTGAGTTATTAGAAGATACACATTTCTAATTTATGAGTGATTTCTTATGTAACTGGGGCAAAGAAAGTCATCTGTATGACAACTTTTATTTTTTGAACTTAACTATGTAGTCAGGCTGACCTGTAACTCACGGGGATTCTCCTGTCTCAGCCTCTCAAATGTCAGGATTACAAGAATGCACCATTACACCAGCATGACAACTACTTAAACATATTTAGCCTATTTTATGCCTTCATTTCAGCAAATTGCAGTTTTGTGTATGATAAAATGCTACTTAAGACACAGAATATTTTGCAAATTTATACTGTTGTGATGTTGGGGGGTATGATTGTTTCTTAAAAAGAAAAATACGTCGATATCTATAAATTACTGTCTTTCAAATTTGAACTGTATTTTGCTTTCTATATCTAACTTGTGCATACATACACATACACACATCACTTAAAATTGTTTTATCTACTTAGCAAATTGTATCCTCATTTTATGGGACCCTCTCTGCTATCAGTGATTTTTTTTTTTTTTTGCCTTGAAGTTTGTTTGGGTATATTTAAACGTTGTTTTACCAGTTTTTACCATTTAATTTTTAAAGTAATTAGTACGTTTACCTATTAAGACATAAAAAGATACAGAAATTTCATATTCATTCAAACAGCCCTCCTCCCTCATTCACAGCTGGTTTCCAATATTGTTAAAACTTTTCTTAGCATTTAATTTCCTTGTCACATTCTTCATTCCTTTTTAAAAATACTTCATTTTACAGGAAAAATTTAAGTTCATATAAAATAAAAACAGGAAGTGCAGATAATCCTGTCTCCCATTTCCTTGTGACAAATACAATGTTCTCTACAGTCGAAATTCCCCGCCAGTGTTCCATTTATTATAATTGCTATCAATCTTTTTAATGCAAATAAAAAATATTTTCTTTTCTTTTCCTTAAAAGAAAAATTTTTTAGTATATCACTGCTCTATTCATCTGAGATAGCACCGTTTTACAATGATAACATCTGGGTCAATTCACTGAATTTCCATTTTTTTTTATTCATGATTTAATAATGCAGGACTGGCTTCCTCTGTTATGTGTAGTCTTTAGTGCCCTGCAGCTTTACACTGAAATTTTACACTAATCTGTCCTGCTTACAACTCATTTCACCCCACAAATCTGGGAAATAATGCCTTTTATCAATCTTTTAAAAGTTTTCAGTAATTTTCCCTGTCATTCTCTCTTCTCCTTTTCTGTAAATAATTATAAAACAGGTTAAAATTCTTTCATTCTTTCTCCATATTTCTCCCCTCTACTCAAAGTGTCCTCTTTGTTTCGTGGTGTTACATCATACGTTATTTTTTCAGTTATACCTTGCAATTCTCCAACAACTTTTGAAGTCAATCTCATTTTGCTTACCCTGTCAAATGAGGTGTTAATTCTTTACTATTTTCCATTTCCATAAGTTAATTAGAATTTTTAAAGTAAAAATTTGCATGGTTTGTTTTAAACTCACCTGATTTTCTTAAGTCTTGTTTCTTCAGTCTTGTTCAAACATGGCTGACATTCACGTTTGGCATATGAGAACTTGACATATTTTTGCCAACATTTCTAAATTTTTAGTAGGGCAAAGGCTTTCATGACATCTAGTTTTGCCCATAATTTTTCTCTTTCAAGGACTCGTATTCAATCATACATTTAATCATACATTAAATCTCCTATTTTCTAAGCCATTATCTTTTCTCTCACTTTACATTTTGGTCCTCATTTTAAGATCTTCCAGTCTACTAAAATAGGTGAATTGGAGGTAAAATCATGAAGTAAACAAATAGAATATCACCTTTGGGACTCTACTTGAATCTTCAATGTTCTTTGCTAAAAAAAAAAATTGTTTCACCATAGTTCCATTTCATAGGATGAATAGCTCCATGATTCCCGCTTATCTTCTGTCTATGAAGACAAGGCCCCTTTAGGTGCGTTGTTATTTTTCATAATTCAGAGTCATGATCAGATTTCATAATTGTGAATTTTAAATAATGGAATGCCTGTAGATTTTGAGGGAAACTATCCTCTAAACTCAATGAAATGTAGTATGAAACTTGTAAGTATGAAACTCGTAGTATGAAACTGTAAGAGGGGCTGATCCCTACTAAAGTAGAAAAGACTTAAAAGATTTTTGAGTAGGGATAAGTTATGTTATCTGACATAAACATTTCCATTTTAATGAAATGTCCAGCTTATCTCTACTTCAGTTATATAGCTTTTATCTAGATGTCCCCCTAAAACCTCCTGTGTCATAGATGGAAGTTCAAAGGCAGTTTGATTAGGGTGTGTGAATATGAATTAAGGATATGATGCTGGGATTAAGGGTGCCCCATGCCCCACTTAGACATGGGCGGCACCAACTAAAAGAAGTTGTAGCCTGGATGGGGTAAAAGAAAGAGGCAGACTTGCTGCTGCTGCTTCTGCTGTTTTCTACCTGTTTGCTATGGGTTGTTTCTCCTCTGTGATGCCCCTCTGCCATGTTACTCTGCCTTGGAGCAAGCTGACTACAGACTGAAACTTCTACGAACTGCAAGCAATAATAAACCTTGCTTCTTTAACTTAGGGTGTCAAGTATTTTGTCTCAACAATAAGATACATAACTCAGCTAACAAAGTTTATAGACTATTTCACAGTTTGAATTACAGGTATAGTGGTACCTCAGTTCATGAACTTAATTTGTTCTATGATTTGGGAAATGATGACCATATTTGTGTTTGTATGGGAATAATTGTCCCAGTCATGTGTGTCCCCAGATGCAGAGTTTGCAAACAAAAACATAATTTTGCCAAACACTTTTGTTTGCGAACCAAACTGTTTGCAAACAAAAAACATTCATGAATCAAGGGTTTCTGTATAAGCTGACAAATGAAGAATTAGAAAGATGGTCTAAGTTTCAAGAGAAAAAAAACAGTAAATCTGCTGACATTAGCACTGGTTTTAACAAGGAAATATACTTTCTAAACAATAGAGGATTACTCCTAATTTCATAGTTACAAAGATCTGTATGTCAAGAAAATTGCAAAATTTCCAAATACTAGTGATTTGTGTAGACAAAACTAAGAATAATACATGTAATAGAAGTCTTTAAAATATGCTATTATAGTCAAAAATAATATAAAACATAACATCTAAAACTGGACAATGACTACCTTAAAAAATAAATGTAACAAAATTTATTAATCTCTATGTTAAGAAACAAATTGAAGTTGATGAACCAATGGAATCTACTTCTAAATGCAAGAAACATCAAAAAAAGTAATTGAGAAAGATTGAGAATAAAAGGGTATGTAAAGTCATACAAATGCAAACAAAATAACTAGGAATCATGATCATAGTATTCAATCAACTAGAATACAACTCAAAAAGCAAGACATTAAGTAAAGAAGGATACTTAGTAGCAATGTTGGAAGTATGCAGCATGTTAGATATGGCTGCTCAGAATTTTGCAGTTTTCATCAGTATTGCCAACAACTTTGTAAATGTAAGCACCAGAAAGAACTGGCAACGCTCAGGTTCTGTGAGAAATCCCATCTAGTAATAGTAAATAATAACATGACTTTCATTGGTTAATTTATATAGAATACCAATTTATAAAACAATATTCAAGCGCTAGACAGCACAGTATAAACTGTAAACATTAAATTTGCAGTTGTTGCTTATAGGCAAAGTTATTTTCTAAGTACTGAAATTCTAGATTTAGTAGGAAGAAATGAGGTATTCTAGGATCTTCAAAACACAAACATAATCAAAAAGCTTATTCTTAAAAAATACAAATGAACAACAAAGTACTTATTCAGCATGTACATTTAACATCAGTTCTCAGAGAGACCTCATGATACATGGCATTCCCTGTTGTCAAGCAAGTTTTTACGAAAATCATGCTCATATTTACTTTTCTTTATTTTGAAAAAATAGTTTATACTCAAGATAAAATTTCCATTTCAGAAACAAAATAGAGACAAATTATATTACCTAAATTGTGATATTTTTCTCTGTAATCTTCTATTAATAAAACATTATTGTATGAAACATTTTTACAACTTCTACCATATTTCTACTGTTCGATTATTCCAGTCAAATTTTATCACGTTAGATACAAAGCTCATAACAACAAATTTCAGTATATGTTTCTAAAATTTACAATGAAAAATATCAACTTACTTGTGACCTAAATGCTTCAGAAAGTATCCCAGAACTTTCAGAGCTTGAACCCAGATACTTTCACTTTTAGAAGCCAGTAATTTGTAGATCACCCTAAAAAAATATAAATTATTTCATAAGTACTCACTAATATCACAATAGAACTACCAAATACTTTAAAAATATTTTATAAACACATAAAATAAAACTATTTGAGGATTTTTATAATTCTTTTGAAAAATAAGGTTTAAATTCATGAGATATTACTACAGAAACTTTCACACATTTATAGTTTCTTTAAAATCATTATGACTAAAGTTAGTTTTCAGATTTTTTTTTGGTTTAAACTTCTTGTTCCAAAACAAGAAGTTTACATGTTTCTAGTCTATTATTCTCACTGCACTGTCACTGCACCAGGTTACCATCTTAAATAATAATAAATAAAATAACCCCTCTTTGATATCACTATGCCAATCCTCTTTCTCTAACTTGCTTAACAAAATGGCAATTTGAACACATCATTTACCCATTCAGAATTCTTCAAAGTTTATCACCAACAGGGAAAAAAAAAACCCTAACCTTATTAGCACATTATGGGCCTCAAAAATCTAGCTTCTATCCCTTTCTTGGGCTTAGTATCATATTACTCTCTTGCATCATCCTTTTGCTATAACATACCATATTCTTTTTGTCCTGTTTCAAAAAACATGAGTTTCTCTTATGACCTGAAATATCTTTATTATAACAATAATCACTTAATCACTTTCATGATTCCTGAGATCATTTTCTGTATCTTATAACAATTTCGTGGAGTATTAGAGGATTTCTCCATTTATTTCCTTCTAACGTGTAAGATTTTTTCAGATTCATTCAAACATTCATAGAAGACACTTTGGGGTAAAAAACTGTATTCCAGTAAATTCTAATAATAGCACCACGATCATACCTTATTCCATTCCTTTGATCAAAAGCTGGTATCATTGAGGCTGGGTGTTCTGACATTAAAGCCACTAATAACTGTAACACATCATGAATATTTTCATCCTGCATAATAAGGATCATCAATATTTATTTAATAAAAATTTTATTCTAAAGCTTTGAATAAAATGATTAAAATAGACCCATTACATGTCCTACCTCGTGCATTGTAAGCAGGTAATTTAATATACTCTGAAGTTCATCTTCCTTTACCCCTCGATCCTAGTTTTTGAAAAACATTTTATTATTTGATTTAAACCTAAAATTCAAACTTCAAATACATCAAAATTATTGCTGAAAATAAAAATAAGTTTTTAAAAGCAGAGATTTTAAAAATAAAATTCTCCAAATCTTCACAATTTATTTCACTTAAGTAAATATTTAGAAAATTATATCTGATTTTAAGTTCCTAAAACTTCATTGAATCTATCAAAAGTTAGCATATTTTGATCATTAATTATATTCTTATTACTATTAGGTAATTATTTAGTTTTCTTCAAAGAACATAAATGCAAGAGTTTACAATACTGTTACGTTTAGATACAAAATGTCCTCTAATAGTCTCACATTCAGACACGGGGCTTTTCAAAGGTGACTGGATCATGGGGGTACTATACTTTATAGTTCAATGGGCATTAGGAGGTAGGGCCTGGTTGGAGGGGGCAGGTCACTAGAGGTATGACCTAGAAGGATATATTCCTGTAATTTCTTTTCTCTGCCTCTTCTTGCTTCTTGCCTGCCATGGGCTGAGGAGCTTTCCTCCACCAGGCCTTTCTGCCATGCTGTTTTTGCATTGGAGTCAGCCAACAATGGACTGAAACCTCGGAAACTATAAACCTCACCTCCATTAAGTTGCAGGTGTCAGTTATTTTGATCCAACAGCAGGAAAGCGACTAATACAGAAAACTGCTACCAAAGAAGTGGGGTCATTGCTGTAACTACACCTGATAATATGGATAAGAAGCCTTTGGAATTCTTTAGCAGAAACAGTTTGCAAAGACTGGGAGAGAGTGGATAGAGAAAGCTTTGAATGATGTTAAGAACTTCATGAGCAATCTGTTGGGAGCTCAGAGGACCAGAATGCTGAGAAGAATGTGGACAGTAAACATCAGGCTCAAGAGGTTTCAGATGGAAAATACTCTACTGGAAATTGAACTCAGGGCTGTTCATGCTACAATCTGGCAAAGAACTTGCTTACATTCTACCCATGTTTTAGGACTTCATATGAAGGTGAATTTAAAGGCAGCAGACTAATCTGGCAGAGGAAATACCAAGATAGTCCAATGTTCAGGTAGTGGCGTGTTACTGCTGGCTGCTTTTAGCTAAATTTATGGTATGAATCATGAGCAAAGAGCAGAGCCCCAAAATATCCAAATCTTCCAGTTTGGCAAGAAAGTAAGTGCATGTAAAGTGGCGTCAAAGACTGTGGTTGCTGCTAAGTTTAGCACCATTGAAAAGAAATCATGTGCAATGGTACCTTGGTTCACAAATGCTTTTGTTTGCAAACAATTTGGTTCACACAGAGAATATTTGGTGAATTTTTGTTTTTGTTTGCAAACTCTGTATCTGGTAACAAACAGGACCGCAACCATCTTTCTATACAAACATGGTCATCTTTCCCAAAAATGTAGAAAAATTGAGCTCATGTACTTTGACCAGAAGAATAGAAAAGATGGATTCAGGGCATCTCATAACCAGCCAGATCCAAACCATCAGAGGCTCTATAAAAATAAATTATTTTAAATGCTTTTCTCCAAAAAGAGAGACCAAAAGTGTTCTGCTCATGTGGAACTGCGTAGGGAAGTGTATTCATAATTTAGCTATCTAGGTACTTAGAGGCCATTGTACCCATGGTCCACTGGGGCCAGATACTGCTACCACTCAGAAGAGACAGTGCTGGTTTTATAGGTATACTGAGTACAAGACTTGTAACATCATGGAGGCGTTCTCCCAGATTTCAAACGAAAGCCTATGAGTCCAGGCAATGCGGCTTTGAGAAGGCAATGAGCGAAGTCAGGTGAGTAAAGTTGAAGATGAAGTGAAGATTCTAAAAAATTAGACATTTTCAGGAACATGGAATTTCTGCTGACTAAAATCAGAAGGAGAGATTAGAATCAGACCAAGACAGTGGCTATCCACATGAGATGAGCAGCAACCTGCATGACCACAGGGTTGGTACTGCCAGTGTCCTTCAAAACTCACATTTCACCACCACATGTTCTAGGTGCTAGGCAGGAAGTTACAGAATTTAATGTTTTCCTTGCTGGATTTCAGTCTCACTTTGGTCTGAATCTTTACTAGGCCTCTACTCCTGGCTTTTGAAATGGTATTGTTTATCCAGTACCATGGAAATATTTCACTTTCTTTCTGACTTTCATAGTCATAGCTAAGAGCTTGTTTTGAGTCTCAGAGAAGACTCTAAAATCTTACACTTAGACTTCTGAGCAATGGTAGAACTATTAAGACTTTGGTGACTCTTGGGAATGGACCACATGCATTTTGCATAATGCGTATACATTAGCCACTTGGGAGTCAGGGGCTAAACATTATGATTTAATCTGCAGTGTCACTCAAAAATCTTGTGTTCAGAGGTGGAGCTTTACAAAGGTAAGTATATATTGTGAGGGTTCTACATGCATCAGTAAATTAATTCATTGATAAATTCATTGATGAATGTACTGTTAGGACTTGGAGCCTACTTGAAGAAGTTGGTTACTGGGGCATGAACTTCACGGGTGTGTTCCTGACTCTTCCCTGCTCCCTCTCTCTCTGCTTCTTCATTGCCATGTGTTGAGCAGCTTTCCTCCACCTTGCTCTTCTGCCATGCCATTTCTGCCTTGGAATCAGCCAAACATGGACTGAACTTTCTGAAACAATGAGCCAAATAAACCTTTTCCCATTTAAATTGCACTTATCAAGTATTTTGTCCCAGAAACAGGAAAGTGACTAACATCATTTATCAACTTTTCATATTGTCTTACAATTTTAGTTTATTTTCCTTTTTTCTAAACCTATGCAACATTTCTATATACTATAAAAGATTTCTCAAATTGGAACACAGAACATTTTCTAAAATAAATACTCAGGCTTAATTCATTCCTTGTCATTTTCTGCCACCTTGACTAACGTGAAGGATATCAAAGAGTATTTAATTAAAAGTTCAACAAAAGTTATCACTACAATTTATAAAATTTTGACAGTAGTTCATGAAAGATTGTTACTGATAATTTAACATTAATTATGCAAAAATATGCCAACTTTGCCAAAGGTTCCTTTTGACCTAATATATCACAATTCTGAAATATATAACATTATTTTACCTTTAGGATGAGTTGTTTCAGAAAAAGCAGCATAAATGCCCGAAGTGAAATAATTTCTTTTTGTGATGGCCGGGGACCATCTAGGATAAAACAGGTAAAAAAACAAAGGGAAATTCATGATATGAAATAAGTTTAATGCAATTACCGTTATATACTGTTAAAATTACTTAATATTATATTTATTAAAATTACAGTATCATTAATGTTATACCATTTGTAACATGAGAGTATCTAAAAATTAAATTTCAGGTTTTTATCAATTTAAAATTATTCACAGAATGTCAGATTTGAGGAATGAGAGCTCAATTTCTGAATAATTCCAAACTGCATAATCACCAAATATTTACACAAATATTTTTTATTTTTATTAACTTAACAGGTTTCTTAATATTTCTTCTACTCTCAATTAAACTTGTCTTCATTTACAGACTATTCAGATTCACCCCATACTTCATACAGGAAAGCATAGAAAAGCGTCCCAATTTACCTAAGTATTTGTTTCATAGATTTTTTCTTCTTTGTACATAATATAAAATATAATATTGTGAGCACATAAAAATGGTTACTAAGTCAATAAACAAAAGTTAAAATGAAAAGTAAAATGTGCATACCACTTTGATCAAAATGCTTACATGCTAATTACTTGTGAAATAACTAATGACCAATAAAACTGATATCATAAAATGACATGTAAATAGTATATAACATACAATAATTACAGTTCTAAGAAATAAAGTGAGAGTCCCCCAAATCTTTTAACAGTTAAGTCTTTCTTGGAAATATACAGCTGATTTATCAATTTTAAAAGCACAATGCATTCACATATAATTTTAACCTTTTTATCCACCCAAAAAATATTTACATGCAGATTGTTACATTTGCAAGTAAATTATTATCTAAATAACTCATTCCACCTAATAGTGAAAAACAAGTTTCTTCCCTAGACTGTTCACAATTTTTGCCTCATTCCCATCAACACTACGTAAAACCCCCTTTCCCTTCTTATCAATACTTTTAAAAACTTCTCATTGTAAAATAAAGCATACATACATAATATATAAGAACACAACTTAATGAATTATTATAAAATAAACACCTGTGTAACAACTTCTTAGGTAAAGAAATCAAACACTAACAACAGCCTGGTAGGAAAATTCATCAACCATTGGTATGCTACTAAAGAAACTATGCATAACATGGGAATGATGGGGTCTTGATTTACAGCACTTACAGCATTTGATTTCTGTTGTACAAATACTCCCATCACTACAGATTTTTAAACCACCAATGTTTTAAAAAACAGCATTTAAAACTCATGATTATTTAACAGCAGGTAGTGAATCAGCCTGCCCTGAATACTAAAGCCCTCATGCTATACCAGCCCTCAATTCTGTACCACACTTACCTTCTTGATAACATCCTCCATTTCTCTCCCACAAGAGAGCCATTCTCTTAGTAACAGTCTACCTTATTTTTATTTTTGCTACCATTTAATATATTAGACAAGTTTTATATCTGTAGGACTATTTTTTTTTCTTTTTTACTCTTTCAAGTTTATTCTTTCAAATACAGGTTTTAGACTGGACTTGAAGTTCCTTTCGTTACTTCTAGGCTTAGGATAATAAAGTCACCTATCACAAAACATTTTGTGAGTACTAAATGAGTGAATGTACATAAAGAGTAAGAACAGTGCATCTGTGATTTTCATTGTAAGCATGCAGGAAATGTTACCTGGCATTACCCTTGCCATATAATGCATAATGAAAATAGCATTTTGCACAGACAGATATGTGTGTGTTTTATGTATGACATGAATCCATTTTAGGCAAAATAAAATACAAAAGATTTATCTAAAAAATATAAAATTAACTGAAAAAAGCAAATCACAAATTATGCCATTTATAGAAAATACAGAACCTAAAGAGTAAGTTGTTCATATTGGCAAACGAAAAAAGGGGAAAAGAAACCCAAGAGTGGTAACACTGGCTCCTTAAGGAGTATTAACATTTTATCCATAAATCACCAAATTATTTCACTTGCTACCCTAAACATATATTACTATGCTATTTTTATCATATATAAATGTTTTTAAAGTAACCATCATAAAATAATGACTTCAGGGGTAAGAGTGTTAAATCATGGTCAAAACCTAAAGATCCTACCTCTTCAGCTGACAGACTATACCTCAATAATAGTCTATGAAGCTATTACAGTAAAAATCATCTTTAGTGTCCTATAGGAAATAATTTTATTTCAAAATCATATTGGAAAAGGTTGCCATTTAGAAAACTGTATTTCAAGACAGAACCTTTTGACCAAATAATAAAGTTAATCTTAGAAGAATTCAAATATTAAAGTAAAAGAATAAATTGTATCATAAATAAAAGAAATGGTCTTCCACTTGTAAGTAATTCCTCTTTAAAACATAGCTATTGATTCTCTCCACTTCACTCTAGACACCTGAGCTAGCGAGGACTCAGAGGCCAGGGTCCTAAGGAGGCAGCAAGGGGCAAGAAGACTCCAGGGACTGACCTAGCCAACAAGGTTAACTGGGTCTGGTGTGGCATTCAGGATCAGTGTGGCCAAGGAGCTGAGAGCTAGTAGGGTGATTCATTGACAAAGAACAGTGGAGCTGCGGACACAAGGGCCATACTGGCAATGTTAAAACTGAGAAAGTGATGGCACATATGTTAAAGCATTACTATCATAAAGTAGAACAGAAAATATATAAATATATTAAAGATAATGGCAACTAGACATCTCACTAATGGAAAAGAAAACTGTCAATATAATGCCTGAGCTACAGTGAGTTATGTGGCTTTTAGACTAGACTCAAAGGTACTGACGTGGCTACAGAGAGGCAGTACAGACACACTTTCAGATGTACATACATACAAATGTATTTCCTAGATCTGTCCATCAAGAGTACATAGAAGGAACAAGAAGTACACTCAAAATCTAGGATCTTTGTTGCTAAAAACTATATGCACCACGCAAACAAGCAAAATTAAAATCTTTTAGAAAATGATTCCTAAAAACCATATTCACCAAGCAAACTACAGTTTCTCTGAGAAACAGATGATTCCAGGGTTGGGACAGAAAAGTACAAGGTAACATGAATGAAGAACATCTTGTGTCACAAAGTAGGGAAATACTATAAAATTACAGACATCTATCACAGAAACCTAAGAAAACCATGTGAAAAGACCAAATGTCTGACAAGCATCAAAATAAAGACACACCCAAGGGGTTAATGAACTATAGACTTAAGGCCACATCTGACTTGTGCCTGTTTCTATAAATGTCATTGGTACAAGTCATACACATTTATTTACACAATGTCTGTGGCTACTGGTGCAATAAAATGGAAGAGCTAACTCTTGTAAAGAGACTTAATGGAAATATAAACCTAACATACTTTCTATGTGGCTATGCAAACTAATAAATATCTTGGAAAGCACAGCTGTTTGGCACCTGTCACTGTAAAATCAATTCCAGTAAGAGTTATCTACAAACTAAAACAAATAGATGAAACTTTACTGAAGAATAGAATATTTATATAGCTCAATGTATTTCTCCACCAAATATTAGTTACAGAGGAGAAACAGTTATTTTATATTGAAAAAACATGGAAGACAACATCCTAGTCAAATGTTCAAAGGTAAAATCTCATGTAACAGGACAGGTGAACATCATATACCTCCTTGATATAAAACTAGACAGAATAACTTCTGTATTACAACTTGCAAAAATGGAAAACCTGAGAGACCAGGCACTGTGGTACATGCCTATAATCCCAGCAGTTTGAGAAACTGAGGCGGGAGGATTTCAAACTCTAGCACAGTATTGGGCAATTTAGAGAGACCCTATTTGAAAATTTAAAAAAAAAAGATGTGGCTTAATGCCAACACTCTGGGTTCAAACTCAACTTGTAGGGGATGCATAGGAGAAGAAAAAGAGGGTAAGATGTAGAGGGCAAAGTGAGAGAAGGAAGAGAAAGAAGGTTAAAATGAAGACTGTTGTTTATTTCTACTTGTCTTTATTCCAAAATAATGTAACGCTGACAAAGCTCTTAACTTTTTAACATAAACCATTTTAAATATTCCTGTCTTCTTCATGAGGAAGAGAATAGTTAAAAGTGATAGCTTCATGGTCATGCACTAGAGCAGTATTGAGAAATAGAGCAATCTAGGGAAGTGTAAACATAGTGATAGTTGTGTACTTACCTAATCCTTTAGGTGTAATGCCACTACTGTCAGCAGGATTAATAACCCAGTAGTAATATTTTAATGTGTGCATTAGTTGTAATACTGTTCCTACTCTGCGTATGGTAGTGTAGATTGTAGCTGTTCCAATAAACTCAGCAGACAAATAAGTATACAGAGAAAGTTGAACCTAATACAGAATATTAGCCAATCATTAAAATAAATGTAAAATATTAAGTTTTTTAAGTACACATTTTATTTTACTTCAAATGCAAATCAGTAAAAGCCAAGAAATGACCACTTTAAATTTGAAAATAACTTTTTGTAAATATTATGTATATTTTATAGAGAAAAATCAAAATCAACATCCCACTAAAACCCTTTTAATAATCTTTATTAACCAGTAAATATAATCAAGATAACCTGCCCAATAAAGACAATAACTACTGACAAATAATTTTAAAATATTCAGTAATTTAATTTAAAGTGATAGGAAAATCACTTTAAGTGATTGTGAGCTGGACTAAAGCTTTTAAGTAAAATACTTTATCTCTTACTTTATAAGTTCTTTATAGAACAATTAACATCAGTCAGCTGCTGTAGTATATCTGAAAAAGTACTGTCAAATTTCCCAAAAGTTTATGGAATTTCAATTTTCTTCAGTTACTACAATAGTACAAAGTTGGCTTTTAGAATTTGACCCTGTGACACTATGACAAATGAAACACCTTGTTGAAAAGTGAACAAACTTCAGGTTTGGGTTTAGTCCAATAAGTAATAAGGTAAACTGTAACAAAAATCATAATTTAAACATTATCTAACCAGGTATATAGGAGATTTTAAAACTATAAAAGACCAAAATAAAAATATTCATCTTATTGATTTCCATTAAAATATCATAGAAATAAGTTCAGAATGTGAAATGGTAAGACTTTTCTTATTATCTAGAAAAAATTCCATTTTGTGTTTATTTTTATTTAAAAACAAATGTTATTTCCATGCCACGATGCAAACTGTACATTCAAAATGAAATCAATTTCTCAGTCAAAATGATTATACTTAATCAGTGCAGCAAGTTCTCTTTCTTGAAAAGGTATGGATCACTTCTAATAACATCAGAATGTACTGTTATATCCAGCTTAATTTTTAACTATAGTTTGATTTATTTTAATATTTCCATACTTAATATTTATCTGATACTAATCCAACTCCCTCTGACTGACTATAAAATAAACAAAAAATTCATGTTTTCTACTAAGATACTTTAAATACATTAACTATAATTTAAAACATTACACTAAAATAAAATGAATGAGAATAAAATTCAGACCTTTGCAGGTGTGTGTATCCAAATGGCCGGGTTGAATAAAATGTGATCACAAAGTTGCTTCAGTAAAGGTGCTCCATGAGATAAACCATCAAGATATTTTGCAAAGGATAAAAATTGCTCTAAGACCGCTCTAGTTATGTGAACTCTTGATGACTTAAAAAAAAAACAGAAATTATAGCTAAAAAATCCATAATATCAAACTGTGTAATTGCTGACTTAGCATAAGCATAGATGAACTTTTCATATGCTATCCCTAACAGTTTCAATACAAAATTTTGCATTTCTTTTGTTAGTAAAATTTTCATTATACAAAGTAACTTAATAATATTTTGGAATGTTTCTTTAAGTGAGTTTATCTAAAGTACTTTTTGGACAATTAGAGATAAATAACTCAGAATAAATAAAGCTGCTCAGCTTAATATAAAGCAATACAATGACCTCTGTAATCAGCTACTCAGGTGGCTGAGGCAGGAAGATCACAACTTCCAGGCCATCCTGGGCAACTGAGTAAAACCTTGTCACAAAATAAAATAATAATGGGTGAGGATGTAGTTCACTGCACTAAATTAAAGCCAAAACGCATCAAAGATCTAAATATTAAAACAGAAACATCAAATATACTGGAAGACAAGGTAGGTAAAAATCTTGAAGACACGGGTAGGCAAAGAGCATGAGAAGTACTTCAAAGAATCAACAATTGGAATCTCATCTTATTAAAAAGTTTTGCACATCAAAAGAAAGCAATAACAGAGTTAAAAAAAAAAAAAAGAACCAACAAATTGAGAGAAAATTTTACCAACTGCCCCTTAGACAAAGGGCTTACATCTAGAAAATATAAAGAACTGAAAAAAATCAGACCTCCCAAATTCAAAGACCCAATCCAAAATGGGCATCTGAGATGAACATGCACTTCCCAGATAAAGAAATACAAATGGCAAATAAATACATGAAGAAATGTTCAACATTATTGGTCATTCAAGAAATGCAAATTAAAACAACACTGAGATTTCATCTCACTCCAGAGAGACTGGCTGTCATCAAGAAATCAACTGATAACAAATGCTGGCAGGGCTGTGGGGAAAAAGGAACTCTTCTCCTCTTTTGGTGGGAGAATAGAGTGGTGCAACCACTGTGGAAATCACTGTGAACATTCCTCAAAAAACTAGGGTTAGA
>RJWM01000019.1:323349-413965 GCA_004363535.1 Dasyprocta punctata
GTTGTAGCCCAAGCTGGCCTCGAACTCACAACGCTCCTCCTACCTCAGCCTCCGGAGTGCTGGGATTTAAAGGGGTGCGTCACCACGCCCGGCTAAGATACAGTATTTTTATACAATACAGTGTTACTAGCTACAAAGAAGGATAAACTCGAGGCTTTTATAGGAAATGGATGCAGTTAGAGACCACACTCAAAAGTGAAATAAATCAGACTCTCATGTGTAAATATCGTAGTCTCCCTAGTGTAAAAAAACTGAAAGAGTAAACAAGATCCAAAATGTACAGTAGATACCGTGAAAATGAAAGGGAAAGGAAATGCTTAAAAGGAAAGAACAAATGGGATAGGGGAAAGGAGAAAAGAAAGAAAAGACTGTATGTATATATATGTGTGTGGAGGGGAACCTCCTGCACTGAGTGGCGCAAGCTCAAGGCCTGCACAGTAAACTCCACCTAGCCATGAAACCTTGGCATCTCGCTGGGAACCTGGTAGGGCCCCAGCATCCACAAGCAGCTGGGGAACTTTGGTGCACCATGTGGCATGAGCTCAAGGCCTGCAGAGCATACTCCATCTAGCTGTTCAGCTTTGGTATGCCACTCAGAACATGGTAAAGAGTCCTGCCCAGCGACCTCAAGCAGCCAGGGAACTTTGGAGTGCCACTGCGGAATGTACTGAAGGTCCGCCCAGCATACTCCCCCCATCTGAGGAGCCTTCAAGTGCCACTAGGGACTGGGTAAGGCCTGCCTAACGATCCCCACTCAACTGGGGAAACTCCCTGTAGTACAGACAGACATCCTGAACCCAGGAAGCAACTGAGACCTTGCATTCAGCTTCCCCAGAGGAATACAGGAAAATGACAAAACTAAAGGGCAAAATGCAATGTCAGACCCCTAGTCCATCCCAAACAAGCCTAGGAGACATGGACATAGAAGAGAGCATAAGCCATACACCTGAAACTTGTGAAATGACAGCAACTGAAGTAAAAAAATAACTCCATGAAGCTGTAAAGAACTCAGATCAGAAATAATTTCCTAGGTAAAAGAAGAAATGATATATATGTATCTCTGTGTGTGTACATACACAAGATAGATAACTATACTGCTAATCTGTTAGTTCATCAAAAAGAACAATTTGTACTTTTATTGTTTGATCATTTTTTTCATGCCTAAATCTTGTAAAAGTTACTTTGAAGATAACAATATGCAATATATTAATTAGTGTTAGTTTCGTATTATTTTCTTTTGAAATTCTGTATCATCATTTTTATTCTTTTCTGTTGTTTTGTTTTGTTTTTAAAATAAAATAAAATAAATGACAAGATTTTAGGCAGAGAAATTAATGTGAAACCATATAATGGACACAAAAAATAGGAAAGAGAAGTGCTTTCATTCAAGCTAACTCCAAACTGAACGGAAAATAAAATAATTCTATGAATCCACTGACCCTTTCTTCACAAAAGTTCCACATTCACAAATACATCTTGCTTTAGCATAAACCTTTATGACCTATCTATAGTTTCTGAAAATGCAACTCTAACACTCATCAGTATACTCTCACTTGGCTTTCATGATCCTCAAACTACTCCTCAGTGTCTTTGGTTTAAGTACTTCTTTGGTCCTCTTCTCTTTTTACTTTCTTGAATGATCCACTATGCTTCTACTACTTCATATATCACTGCTTGGAGCTGGGTGTTCCCATCATAAATTTTCAGTTGCTACCACCAAAACATAACCAATTTCCAATGGTATTAAACAATACAATCTCCAAGTAAAACTAAACCATAAAGCTTTACTCCTGCTACAAGCATGTATACAGATTTTGAGGGCTCGATATGCAAACAAAATCTTATTCATTTTATTGATTATGGTATATGTTGAAGTAATATTTTGGATATACTAAGTTAAATGTATATATTATTAAAATTAGTTTCATGTGTAACTTTTTACTAAAACATTTTAAGTTGTGTGTGATTCTTGGACTATACTGTATTTTAATCAAACAATGCTACCCTGGAATATAATTTCAGATGAAAATGTTACAAGATATTAAAAAATGCTCTTGATAAAAGTCAATAATTTATACTCAAATTTCAAAAACATCATGTCCTATATAATTATTTTCTCCCTCATTTATGCTTTCTTCTATAGTATCATGTTCTTCCCCTTCATAGGGTAATGTTTCATCTGAATTAACATTTGACCCTGAAGTACATACCATATTCTACCTTTCTCCCCATTTTCCAGAGACTGAAGGCTAAATATCAGCACAGGATGATTAAGGTCCACAAAGACTAAAATTGTCACTTTTAACTCCTGTATGCATTATTTACATTCATCATGCTCAGGAAAGTGGCAACTCATGTTATCTATTTTCATATTGCTACATAAAGGGTTACAAACTCAAATAATTCCAAATAGTTAATAATGTGTGGATCAGAGAAAGAGACAAGAAAAATGATGGGAACTGCTTTGGCTAACTAAAAAAACTAAAAATCAAAACTAAAAACCTTTTTATTGATCCAAACAAAATTATTTCTTTGAATCAATTTTACCCACACCACACCAGTTTCTTTCTCTTGCTTTTTCCTGATGTTCACTCAATGTTTCGTGTACAATAAAGAGTTTTGTATAGATTTCCTTCATCTTAAATACAAGGTGGAGCTCTAGAATTTCAATTTAGTCACTTAGAATATACAGTACACATGATGAGTACTTACTATTCACCTTAGCATTGTGGAAAGAGTAGTTAACAAAAGTACAACAAAACAAGACAAAACAAAATACTTGGCCTTCTAGAACTTACATTCCAAAGGACGACAATGCAGACATATGAAATAAGTAAAAAAGTAAAGGTGAAACATGTGATAGCCTAATAAATGCACAGAAAACATCTGGAGCAGATACAAGATTTGCAGAGGCTGCACTAAGAACCCGGCATTTCACTGGTTCATTATGACAAGGCTAACGATAACTTATATTAACAGGATTGTGTGTTTGATGAAAAATATCAATGGTTCCCACATATAAGGATTGAACAAGTGGTACATGTCCACCCAGTGTAGAATGGTGATTGCCAGAGTTGGGAAAAGTTGTGGGGAGAGTGAATAAAGGAAGCCTGGATCTAATCATAGCACAATGTATGTGTGTGTTTATACATTACACTGAACTCAACACATGTAATTTAAATATCATATTGAACTGATTAATACATGCTGATTGAATATAAAATATTGAAGATATAAGTGATACATGTAGCTTTATAAATTTCTCAATGTACTTGTTTTTGAAATAGTAACTTATTTTCTAAACTCAAAACAAAAACCCAAATGCAAACTACACCTAGAAAAAAAATGGTACACAGATAAAAAGTAGCTTATGAAATGCAAATAAAACCTTAAATAAGCGTAACTTGAATATTTTAGAAGAGATGGAAGAAATGATCCTAACAAGTAAGTTATTAAAGGGCAAAAACCAATACTGGAATATAAATGTAAAGAATACAGATTCATATTTTAAGAAACTTCAATGAAAAGAATATAAAATATTACATTCTAAAATGTATTGTTTAGTGATCACTGTGGCAGCAGCACATATACTAAAATATATTGTTCATAGACAAGTAAAATTAAAACAAAACCAGCAGGGGAAGGTGGTAACTACTTTTAATTTCTTACTGGCTTGTCCTGAACTCTTGTATCATTTTCATAATTTTGTTGGGTGTGCTTTTGTTCTGTCTTCTTTTTTTAGGTTTTACTGTATCTGATGGTATGGGCAGCTATTTTGAACATAACAGGATTTATTATAGTAACCATTGTTGGTTTCCTATTATCTTGTTTTGAAATCCTATAATGCTTACATTCTTTGTTCAGTTAATTTTATTGTTTTGTTTTGTTTGATTTTATTATGTGTGGTGATATGAACAGCTACTTTGAAGAAAACAAGACATTATGCTAGCTATTGTTGATTTCCTATCATCTTGTTTTGAAGTCCTACAATGCTTTTATTCTTTTGTTTTGATTGGTTTTGTTCTATTGTACTTATTTGATTTTATTATGTGTGAAGGTATAGACAGTTATTTTGAAGAAAACAAGAGACATTATAGCAATCATTGTTAATTTCCTATAACCTTATTTTGAAGTCCTGTAATGCTTTCATTCTTTTCTTCTGATTGATTTTAGTCTGTTTTCTATTATTTGATTTCATTATGTGTGAAGGTTTAGACTGCTATTTTAAATAAAGTGAGAGACATTTATCGTGGCCATTGTTGATTTTCTATTGTCTTGCTTTGAAGTCCTGTAATGCTTTCATTCTTTTGTTTTGATTGGTTTTGTACTATTTTATTCTGTTTGATTTTATTGTTTCTGAAGATCTATGGACAACTATTTCAAAGAAAACAAGAAACATTATGGTAGCCACTGTTGATTTCCTGTTGTCTTGTTTTAAAGTCCTGTATTGTTTGCACTGTTCTGTTCTGATTTGCTTTATTCTGTTTTGTTTTGCTTGTTTTATTCTCTTTAAAATAAAAATTCAAAAATTTTTAAAAATAATAAAAAACAAAAACAATGGTTATTTACAACCTCCATTAATTTCTTTGCTAGCTATAATTTTAAATAGCTTATTTTATATAATTAATGGTAAGAACATAATCTAACACATTCCACTTTTATCCTTTTAAAACTCTGAAAGAGAAAATAGTTGTATCTTGCTTCTAAACATTCTCAGAAATCAGATCTTCTCTTATATTGATCATTTTTCATATCCTTTTTTAACATCAGCCCAGTATTCCTGACTGTACCCAGAGGCTTCAAACTGAGGTATATCCCCAGCCTATTTTTATTCTGAGACAGGGTCTTGCTAATCTGCTGAGTCACCAAGTATGGGCTAGACTTTGTGATTTTCCTGCATTAGACTCCTAGAATGCTTGGATGGCAGGATAACACCACCATGCCTGGCTTGTCATTTGTTTCCTCCATTCCAATATTTTATTTGATGGAAAAATAATACAAAATTTCATGACAAAATAGGAAGAAAATAACAACAGTTAACACAGTGTGCATCATTATCTTCAAATTACAATTATTCAAAGTATAAGACACAGACCAAAAAGGTTCATACAAAGAAGAAACAGATAACATAAAGCTTTCTTTTCAATGAACTAAGATAAAATAGTAGTATAAGTGAAACAAATTACAATAATGTTTTTGAAACAACAGAATATATAATTTGGGGAACTTTATAAATTCTACTTATATATATATAAATATATGCACACACATTTACACACACACACATATACGTATTTTTTTCTCATTTTTGAGGAATCATGATATTCAAGTTTGAGTATCTCGCTTATTTCACTTGACATTATGTTCTCAAGTTGCCTTTATTTATTTATGAATGCCTTGAGCACTAAATTGCAATACGAAAAGCAGGCTGATGATTAGGATCATTCATGTGAGGAAGCAATTCATAATTTACAAAAAATTCTTGAACTTGCTCACAAATGGTATGCTAAAAGCACCACACTAAGGTCTTCCCAAAACAACAACAAAAAAAGAAACAAAAAACAAATGTGCTGTTTTTGCTTACCAATTAATCCTGCCCAACAGTTTTTAGCTCTAAAATGAATTTTTAAGAAACAGTTTTTGTAAAATTATGGTTTTTATTGGCTTACTCAAAATCATACTACACATAAAATGTACATTCTCTTCAACAGCATGCTACTTTCACTCGTAAATATATTTATTTCTTCTTGTGGTAGCCCTACTAGTTATTCACATATCTTTCTTAATGTAAAAAAGGATACTGTTTTATTCAACTTCTATTTTTCTAGTCCCTTCCCTAACTCCTCAGTAAATGTTTAACAATTCAAAAATCAAGTAAGATCATAAAAATATGAAAAAAACATAACGAGATTAGGAAAGGATGACATGCTTGTTTTTAAATGAGTTTATTTCATTGACTGCCTTAAACATTCTTCTATTTTGATATATGATTTCATTTTCTCAAGTGAAATTATTTTTAAACATATTTATACTTGGATTAATTTTTAGAAGACTTTGGCAGAAGCATAATGTGAACCTTCAAGAAAATGCTGAATACTAGAATCTGAGCCATATGACGACAGGTAATGGAATATGAAATTTTAAGAAGTACTATATAAGACATGACTAAACATATTTGGAAATAGAATATGAAAAGAGGAAAACAACTCTTGAGCTCTAAAAGTAGGTCAGATAGGAGTCCTGGGTGTTACAAGGAGACATTTTAATTCAATAAAAGTAGATCTTCTCAGCATTTAGATTAATTCATGATGCATTTAATGGGTTGCCATATGGTTATTTTTATTGCAAAAAATCTTTTCCACATATAAAACATGCACAGCTATGTATTAAGTAAGTTGTAACAGATTATTTTAACTTGGGAACGTATATCAGGAAATAGGTAATCCTCGATATCCATTTTGCACTTCCCCGGAATTGCAGACCCAATTAGCTCCAATGGCCCAATTCTATCATATTAATCATTTATTATTGTTTTGTGGAGAACGCAATAATTTACTCAGAAATCTGACAGCAAAATTTAATATTTTCATTAAAATATATGCTGGTTCAAAGGTAGGTAAGACCTAAGCTGACTAATCAAAATAAAGAGAAAAATCTTGTTCAGTAATTAGGAAAATGGAGAACTATCCCAAATCTCGGTGTGAGGGTCTCGATCATTCAAAGCCCCCAAGAGCCTAACTATAAGCAGAAAAGATACCAGATACAGTACAAAATCAATACTGCAGGTAGCATACCAGATATACAGACAAAACTTGCGTCCCTGATGACAATATTGAGAGTGTGATAATCCAAGCCAGAAAGAAAATATACGTGGTACATTATATGCCAGATCAGTACACTTTCTTTATTGAAGACTACCTTCTGGTCAGGAATCTGTTACTACAGCTATAATACTTTTAGAGTTAAACTAAATATTCCTCTCTCCTGTCTCTTAAATCATGCTGAGTTCCCTTAACAAAAACGCTTAAAATTTCTTAAATAGCTTTGCATTAAACTCTACTCAATAACCCAGGTTGAGTATGCCATCAGCATCCTGCCAAGAGTACGATGAACAAGCCACTTACCATTAGACCCACCAGGACTTTCAGCTACATCAGCTAGTGTATTTGTTTAATGTATTAAACAAAGTACTTTGAATAAACTTTTCTATAGCCATCCCCTTCCCAAAAATATGTAATATATGGATTACTATCTTAAATTTTCCCCCAGCTCAGATTTTGGCAAAAACAAACAAACAAAAAATAAATAAATAAAAAACAAAGCCTCCTAAAACTTTTTCATGAAATAATCTAAAAGCAATTAATAAGAAGGCCTCTTATTAAACTATCTTCTTTAGATACCTAAATTACAACTTATAGAACAAAGAGACAAAGGCTACTTGACTTGCTGTTAATTAATAAGAAACTAAAAAAGGAACCCGCTTTACACTACTATTCTTGCTATCAATTGTTTAAAAATAAAACAGTGTGAGCCATCATCTGAGACCGGTATTCTCAGATGTACTCTTTAGGTAACTAGAAAGGCATTCATTTAATTAATTCAACAAATTTTTTTTGAGGCAAGTACACAATAAATTCACTGTAAGCTGAAAATACATTTAATACATCTAATCTACTGAACACCATCACTCAGAAACATAGCACACTGTAAAGTACACATTGTTCACCCTCCTGATTGTGGGTTTACTGGGAGCTGAGACTTTGCTGCCATAGCCCAGGCATGAAGATGCTATCATTACTCCATATCAACAGCTTAGGAAAAAATCAAAATTAAACATGTAAAATATGATTTCTCATTAAACACTGTCACGACCATAAAGAAAGCTATAAACTCGAGTCAAATCATCAAGAGTTGGTGATTATTTTCTGTATTTAGAAAAAAGAAATCTTGAATTTCTCTCACACCTCAAATACAATGCAAAATTCAATTCCAGATGGACTATAGCTGTACTGTAAAACATAAAATAAGATTTAGACAGAAATAGCCAGGCCTATGGCCAGGGGTTTAGCTCAGCGGCACAAGCGCCTGCCTGGCATGCATGAGGTCATGAGTTCAATCCCCAATACCAAAAAAAAAAAAAAAAAAAAAGAAAAGGAAATAGCCAGGCCTAGTGGCACACACCTGTAATTCCAGCTGAGGCAGCAGGCTCACTGTGAGTTCAAGGCCAGCCTGAGCGACTTACTGAGTTGAAGGCCGATCTGAACTACACAGCAAGACCCTGTCTCAAAAAAGATAAATAAATTAATTTTTTAAAAAATTTTAAAAAGCAGAAACATAGGGTGCAAAATGAGATAATCATAAAAGAATCAAGAATTTTGACATATACACACACACATATATATGCCTCTATATATAGATATATAAATAGATACATATAGATCTATATATATATATAGATACATATACCTTCTTTTCATCAAAAACTACTACTAAAGAGGAAAAAGACAAGTCAAAGAAGAGAGATTTGTACTACATATCTGATAATGTATTCAAATCCAGAATATATATAGAATTTCCACACGACACAAGAATGACAACCCAAAAGAAAATGAGCAAAACTTTGAACAAGTACTTAGCAAAAGAGGATAACCAAAAGTACAAAAAACATAGGAAAATATACATCTTTTAATTAGGAAATACAAATTAAAATATAATGTAAGACATTTAATAGAATATCTTTGCAAATCACACACCTAATAAACTATTAGTTTCTAAAACACAATTAAAACTCCTATATGATAATTTAAAACTGACAAGCCATGTCAAACCCACTCAGAGAGCTATGATCAAAAAGACAATAGAAGGGTTGCAAAGACACAGAAAACTTGGAACCCTCAAATGCTACAGACCTGAATACAAAATAATAAAGTCACTTTAGAGAACACCCGCAGCTCCTCAAATGGTCAAAAAGGACACAGGAAATTTACTTTTATAGGATCTTTCACTCAAGAAAAGTGAAACATATATCCACAAAAAGTCCTGTACATAAACAATTGCAGCACCATTATTCATAATAGCCGAGGGGTGGAAATAATAAAAAGATCCCTCCAACTGATACACAGAAAAATAAAAACATATACATATATGAAAATATCAAGTCATTCAACCATAAAAAGAGTAAGGCTATGATATACATTGTAAAACAGATGAACCTGGAAAATGTTATGCTAAGCAAAATCAACCAGACACAGAAAGACAAGTAGCTGGGCGTGGTGACGCACACCTGTAATCCCAGTACTTGGAAGCCTGAAGCAAGAAGACTGATGCAAGTTCTAAGGTCAGTCAGTCCTTTGTAATGAGTTCAAGGCCAGCCTGAACCATATATGAGACAAATATTATATAAGTCAACTCACATAAATTATCTAGAATAAGGAAATTCACAGGGAAAATAGATTATTGGTTTTCTGAGGAGTTGGTATGTTGTGATGGAGGGAAACTGGTAAAGGCTATAAATAAGTACTCTGAAGTGAAGACAAATGTCCCAATAAATAGAAAAACATGCCTAATCAATCAGAAGTAAAAAAGAAATGTGCAAATTAAAATCATGCAATATTTTGTATCTATTAAAACTGGTAGTATATTACTTGACTTTAAGACTTTCAATACTATTTCTCACATTAAGCTAAGTTTTAAGTACAAAAGAGGTAACTATGAATATGCTGGTAATTCCTCAGTAAATAGATAAAAAGAATATTGTAACTAGGTGCACACATTTATCCTGCCATGCACAGTGATCTGACATTTATAATATCCAGTTCATTTAAAATACAGCATATTTATATCTTCTAAATAATTCTTAATGTGTAAGATATAGGAAAATAGTATTCCATTCTTTTAAGAAAGTACACTAAAGGGTCTAATGAAATTCTAAGCAACATTGCTGGGGAAAAATGCTTCAATAAAGAAGTACTGCCAATTATCAATCAGCTTAATAATCTACCACTCTTAAATCACCAATAAGAGCAGTACCAGTTTCAATGAAAAGACAGGTTACAAATACTTCAAATGTAACATAACTAGAAGTAAAGTAAAAAAATGTCTTGAAAATTCATCCCAGTTTTCCCTCTCCAGGTAAAAATAATTTTATTTCTCTGATTTGAAATCTTATCTTTATTCTTTCTCAAATCATTTCATTTTCAGAGCAGTTAAGAACAGTAGAGGTAATTGGTAAGAACAAGTTCTAGGTAGCAGAAAAAATATTTCTCATCTTAAAAATAATACCTTCATTCATAAAATCTCTAACTGCTAAAATCACACAACACAAGTAATAGCTTATGAAATCACAGTTAGAAATTCAATATTCATTACTGTAAGAGTACAAAACGTGCTAAGCAAAGAAGGGCATTTATTTTTTTATATCCATTAATTTTTATTTTTAAGAGAAAAACAGAAAAATCAAGGGGCAAACAATCAACAAAGAACAAAAGCAAAATGATGACAATAACAAAAAAAATAGTGTTACAAGATTTAAAAACAAGATGATAGGAATTTAACAATAGCTGTTTAAAAAGAATGTACATGAAACAAAAAGGAAAAAATTGAACCCATTTAATTTGTACTGTTTATACAATGTACTTATGAGAAAACTTTTTAAATACCCAAGTACATCAAGTTCAAAGACAGCAGAAAACATTTTTCTGTTACTACAGTAAATAAAGATTTTGATACTGTAAGTAAAAAAAAAAGAATCAAATGAAAATGAAAATCTCTTAAGCAAAATAAAATGGTAAAATTTCTAAGAAACTTAAAGGTAGTAAAGAAAAAACTAGGACAAAAATCAGAGAAATGATTTTTAATTTGAATACAGGCACATGAAAAAATTTTTACTTAGTTTCTACTTTAACTCAAAATTTCTTAACTTGACATTTCTAATACTCAGTTTAATTTCAGGTCTGTGTTTATGTCCAACTCACAATACAAAAATATTCCTGAATTGGCAGTATGATCATACTCAATGGAAAGGAGAAATTGTAAGTAACATAATTAGTGACTGCCAGCTGTCCAATCATAAAAGCTGCACACAATAAAACCATCAATACATACAACTTACCTTTTCGAGTAAGTAGCCAATGACTAAAAATCCTTTTCCACCCAGCATCTGTTCTTGCATGGCTACTGAACTTTTAAGTAGTTCAACCAGGAATGCCAAAAGAGTAGCACTGCATGTAAAGTACAGATAATTTCATTTTTAATCATTAAATGTTTATTATACACATAGCTTTCCATTTTAGTAATTTGTTGTGCCAAAAGATAAACAAACTTAATCAAGTCTAATTTCTGTTCTACTGACAAATGCTCCTGTATCTTATATTGTATCTTCTCACAAGCATGAAAACGTAGCTCTACTCTTTTTCAAATTAAACATAATCAAAAGATAATCAGTTAAACATCAAAGTTTATCTTAGGCCCGTATTTCCTCTTTCAAATAAATGTAACATAATGAACACCACTTTTCCACAAAAAGACTTACTTTAACTTTTGTTAGAATAACCTGCTATCATAGAGAATTTTATGTATGTGATATTGTGCTTTTGAACTACACATCATTTTTAAATAAATGTATATACCTAATGCTTTAAAAACAGTGTCAGAAAAAAAAATACCCAGGAAAAAGTGTAACATATTAATGTCCACATATGCTCTCAGAAAAGTTCATAAGAATAGAAAAAATGAACCATGAAATGAAAACTAGCTACTAATTACAAAGGATACAAATGAACACATAATAGCACACAAAGATTAAGCACTTGGTATATCTTTTGAATGAGTGAATGAAGAAACAAAAGTAAAATAAATAACTTCACAGAATTAAGCCTGGATAATGCATTTCTTCACAAAGTTATATATTTCAAACAGCAGCACTGATACATGAATACAGTATTCCTCAAAATAAAAATACATATTCTTTCATAGTATGTATATCCTGTAGTTTATAATAAATTGCTACAAACCAGACTTTATCAGGAATTAAAGTTAACTCAATTATTTTATAATTTATCCTAAATTATCTATATTCATAAGGAAGGGTAAAGTCACAAATTTCTAAATGTTTAAAACACAATAGTACTCATTTTTACAAGTAATTAAGAAAATTTATAATGAGGAAATCTTGAAAATTACATAAGCCCAAATTATTGATACCTCAGACTTTTTCTAGTACTTCTTGTTTCAATAGGACAGACAACACACTTCTCTGATAATGCTATTTTTGTTCAAATCAGAAATAATTTCACAATAAGAACTCATAGCAAAATTATCACTATCATTATTATGAAAATATGTATCTTCATGGATTACCTTATATCAGAAAAAATGTACTATCTAGAAATAAAAAACTTTACTACTGGAAATTAAAATTCAATTACAGTAACTTAGATCAATAATCTTAACCACAGAAAACATAAATATTATATACCAATAATATCCTTTTATTTAGTCTTTAAATGGAGGATAAATACTTCTAAGAAAAACAAAGGCATCAAATAATTCACTGGAATTTTTTAAATGTTTCTATAAAGAAGCACAGCTATTATGCAATCTAGTCCGTTTTAAATGAATTGCATTTTTGGAAAGACCATTTCACACATACTCACTTAAAAACTGTATTATATACAACGCTTCTGTTTTAAATATTGAGAAAGAATAAAGAAAATTACAATATAGAAATTACACAATTTCCTAATCCTTTTATGAAATTTTACCTACACATGAATTAGTGATTTAGAGGCAAAGTGAATTGCTAAACATTAGCACCACCAAAATAAGACTAGAAATGCCTCACAATTGTTCCTATCGTGTATGAGAAAAGGTTAAATAGTATTTCTTAGAATAAATCAGCCTCCTATGTGGAACTGTACAAAATTATAAGGATGCTATGGATTTTGTTTTCTTTTAATTCTTTTATGTCAGAAGAACTAGTCATTCTCAAACATCTAATGAATTAAGTCAGATATCTAAATATGATAGAGTAGCATTACAAAACCAGAAATACTACTTTTATTACAATTCTCAAATCTGAACACGTAACTATGCTGTCTATAAAATGTTAATTTCACTTTGGTATTTACCATGACAACAATTGAAAAGTCAAGTGCATTCACTAATATAATCGTAATTTATACCTAAAACCCAATGCAACAGCAATACCATATCTTTTCAAAAAAATCTTAAAAATAAGGTGTATTTGACATGGTGGGCGGAATAGTAAATAGATGGCCATCTTCGAAGGGTACATTTTCAAACATAATTTAACAAACTTACCAGTAACTAAAATGCATCGGATTTCTGCAGGGCTCACAATAAACTTGCAAAATTCTGTGTACTGCCATACAAAATTTCTCTCCATTCTTGCCTATTTCCAACTCCCCTAGATACAAAGGCAAATATAAAGGATACTTCAGCCCATTCCTATATCTCCTACATACCACTTCCTGTCTAGAGCACATCAGTTCATCTGTAGAGGATCTATATAGATAGGATAATCCAGAAAGCAAATAGGCATATCAGCCAAAACTAATATATACAACGTAGAACATTCTCTTGAAAAGTATAGCAATACCTAGAAACAGATTACCAGAGGAGTATTTTACTTCACAGACAAAAAGTGTACTGATTATAATATCATAATTTAAAATTGCTAAACTTTTCAATAGACAATACTATAACATATATTCTGTAAGAAGCGATTCTACTTCAGGAATGGTTAAAGGTTTTGAATCCTGTCTCCTTTTAAGAAAAATGATACTCATAATCTATGGTAGGTCTTTTTCCCTTAAAAATAATTACTATCTTCCAATTTTAGTAAACTTTAATTAAGTTGGGAAATAATGTTTAAGTATTATAAAATATGAAGGCTAGATGTTAGGAACAAAATGAAAGAAATAGTATAAAAATACCTGTAAAACTTAGTATATTTATTGTGTCTCCAGAGCTTTCTGGTTCATATTATTAACAAATGTCTCAACTGTCTTGGCCCACAAATACCTGAGAATATTAAATAACTATGAATAAAGATAACTAATTTTTAATGGAAAGATACACTGTGTAGTATTTAGATTCTATTAAAATTTATATAAGATTTGACTTGATTTTATTTATAACTTCATCCATTTCAATAATGTAGACAACTCATGTGATCCAAAAGGTTTATTATCTTTAAGGTACTTTTATTATCTTCAAATATATCATAAAGATACAACTAGGTTATAAGTCTAATGATTAAGAATGATTATATAAACCAAGTTCACTTCAAAGGCAACTCATAGAAGGTATAAACTGGCCATACGATTTGCTTTGTACTGAAACAAGCAAAGTATCACAGCTAGACTGACATTTTAAATAAACATCTTTTTATCAAGAACATAACATGCAAAAAATAAAGAATCGCCTTAAGAACCAACACCTTTCTACTTTATAAACGGATGTGTTAAATCACTTGAGAAACCCTATAGGTAAAATAATTGTCAGAATAAACTCAAAAGTAGATTAAGTCCCAAATAAAATTTAAAGTATCAGTAGGAAGAAAAATCTTTTGACATTTTCTGATTTCATTTAAGCAGCCTAACTTGTAATTAAATAACTGAAGTCTTTCAAAAGATGATTAAAAGTACATAAAACATCAAATACTATTGATTCTATATTTTTATCACAACAAAAATCTTCCTAGATGAGTGTTATCTCAGCAAGAATAAAACTGTAAATGAAATCAACTCATTTCACATCCAAGATAATTTCACACCCAAGACAATTACTTCCTTGTAATATAATCACAAAAATAATTTCAATAAATTAAAAGTTACTTTCTTTCACAATTCCAAATTAAAAAGGTCTGAACCAAAGGTTTCCAAGTATATTTGGCAGTCACTTTTAGACAAGGCACATGTGAAGGTATACACGTGAAGACTAATTTTGCAATGAAACACACACACACACACAGTCAAACTAATCAGAACAGACAAATATAGTTTCATGTCACTATCAAATAAGGAAAGTAAGTCAAATGAGGAAACAAGTAAAATGTAACAGAGTAAAATAAAAGGATAGATGTAAGACTCAGTATGGCACAGGAAATCAATAATCCTGACCATGAGATTTCTCCACAATAATTTCCATCTTACTGATGAAGAAGCAGACTCACTTATCCACTTATAAACTAAACTGTGATCCTGTCATGGATACTTAGGAGCTTTCTAGAGAGCGCTAATGAATGTGAGACTATTATACCTTTGTATCTCCGTTTGTTTTATAAGAGATTTTAATTTCATGTTTCATCAATGATTTCTAACAAATATGACAAAAAGTCCTAAAAATTCAAAAAGGTGTGATTTATATGCTCCAAATTGTGTTATAAAGGAAATAAAATTTTAGAAGGTACACATGTAAAATTACTTTTAAACCTCATGTTATATATCAGTATATGGTGCCTAACAAAATTTATATTTAGAGAAAAAAGAGTCTTTTGATATGATACTTTCATGTCTACTAAAAATGTCCAACATTTACTAAAAATACTTAAATGCAAAAGAGAAAAAAGAACTCTCAAAGCCTAATAGACCTGCAGTTTAACCTCAACACAAATAACATCTCTCATAATACACTAAATGTTCTAGTCCAGTGATGTTGAACCTTTTAGAATTTTCAATAATAACGAACTGTTGGCTGCTGCATGCACACCACAGGTTCACCATCACAGTGTAGCCCCCTTATGAAAACTTTCTGGTCATGTTACAAATGGCAGCCATTGCTACTATAATCAAGGACACACAAATACTTTAGAAATTTAATTATCTAATTTCCTAATACTTAAAAGAAACCTACAAAGTTCTAAATTGGAAAGCAGTATTTAATACTTAGATTATACATATGCACGGATTTGTCTATTGTTTTTACAATTAATTTTATTTTACATGGTCATGTAGTAAAACTGATTATATTTAAACATTTTGTGTGCATTTTTAAAAATGTTAACAGATATATAGATTTAATCTCTATCACAATCAAAATATAAACCAGTTACATCACATCAGAAATGCCTCATTTGTGCCGTATAGCTTTATAGTTACACCCTCTCGATACGCACAAGCTTCAGCAATTATTACCTCTTTCCTATAACTATAGCTCTGAATTTTTAAGAATGCCATATAAATGGAATCAGCATGTAACTTCAGAGACTCCATTCTTGACGTCAACGTACTGCCTTTGAGATTTATCCAAGTACATACATATTTCCAGAATTCATCCCTGTTAACTGATGAATAGTACTCCATTGTATGAACAGATATGTAAGTCTGGATATCAGTTAATTTTAAAGGCATTTGGGTTACACCATAGCAATTATAAAGAGGGATACTATAAACATTCACATAAAGGTCTGTATTTTCATTCTTCTCTCTTAAGTAAATACACAGACACTACATGAATAAATTTAAGAAGCTAAATTATATAAGCATATGTTTAACTTTGTAAAAACCTACTGTATTGCAGAGTGACTGCACCATTTGGCAGTCATATGAATACAGTAGTACCTCTGTTCACGAGCTCTATTTGTTTCACGATTTTGGAAAAGATGGCCACATTTGTCTTTGTGTAGGAAAGATGGGTGCCATCATGTTTGTCACCAGATGCAGAGTTTGCAAACAAAAACAAAATTTTGCCAAATGCTTTCTGTTTGTGAATCACATTGTTTGCAAACGAAATTTCCATGAACCGAAGCACCACTGTACTGTACTCTAGTTACTCTGAGCATACTTACCAGCATTTAGCACTCTTAATACTTCTTATTTTGGCCATTATGGTAGGTGTTTAGTGTCATAGCGGTTTTAATGTATTTGTCCCTATTGGCTAATGATGTTGCACATCTTTTTATGAGCTATTTTGACATTTTTATGTTCTCTCTGTTGATGCGTCTCTTGTGCTTATGTTTAAAAATTGAACTATTTCTTGCTGTTCAAGACTCAAGAATCTTTTACACATTCCTGACATAAATTCTTTGTCAGATAAGAGATATGACATTCTCTTTCTCTGGTCTGTAGCATATCTTTTCTTTGCATTTTTGTAGAGCAGAAGTATTTAACTTTGACGAAGTAATAACTTCATTTTTTTTTCTTTTCTGAAGCACACTTTTGGTGCCAAGTCTAAGAAGGATTTGCCTAACATAGATTGGTTTCCTCCTGTTTCCTTTAAAAGTTTTAGTTTCACATTTCATATTCAAATTTAATTTTGAGTTAATTTTTTAGTCGTTTAGGTCATGTTTTGGCCTTACGGTTATTCCTCTTCTGCTGAATTACTTTCATACCTTTTATCAAAAAGCAATTATTCATAAATGCATGGGACTATTTTTAGAGTCTATTCTGTTTCATGATATATGTATACACTGCTTCATTAATACTATGATTTCATTATCTTAGCTTTACAGTAAGTTTTAAAGCCAGACAATACCCCCAACTTCATTTTTTTCAAAGCATTTTAGCTATCCTATTTACACTGTCCTTCCATATAAATTTTGGATTCATCTTTTCCTAATTGATGAACATATTCAGGAATTCTGATTAATACCGTGTTAAATCTAAGTATCATTTTAACTTTGCCATTACTCTGTTGAATCTTCCTATACAGGAACATAGTGCATGACACCATTTGTAGAGCTATTTGTTTTCTTTGTCCAGAAATATGGTTTTGCATTAGTACATTATCTTGTGAACCTGCTAAATATGCCAGTATTAGCACTTTACGCGCCTATCAATTCCTTGAGAATTTGTATATAGAAAATCATGTAGCCCATGAAAACTGATGATTGTATTCTATCTTTTCAACCTCTATATCTTGTCTTGCCTTTTCTTACCTTACTAGACCAACAGATACCCATGTTGTGAAGTAGGTTTATGGTGGATAACACAGGGAAGAGTTTGTTTAAAAATTATAGTTACTTTCTCACATTTTTTCCTTTCCATGACCTCTCTGATACATTGTTGATTATGAGATTCTTTGTTCAACTCTACTGTGTACTTGTATAACTGCCCACATCTGGGACCACAAGCAGGAAGATATAGTAAAAGTGTTTGTCTCACCCTCTGGGGGCATTAGCTCCACTAATCAAATAGAAAGTCACCCTCTCTAAGTTCTGGCTCCATTTGTCCTTTTGCCTCTAGTGTCAGAAGATGGTACGGGCACTAGGACACGAGAGGGCAGAGTGGAAAAATAGAAAAATTAACAAAGAACTTTTGCAGTTGGAATAGGGGGTTTGTTTCTTTTGGAGCACTTGCCCTCTCATTATGTCCTATACACAATCCCAACTTTCCACTGCGTTTTCTTTATCCTGGAGAAGCAAAGAATATAATGAACTCACCACCAGCTCAAAAGTTCTTTACCGAACAGCTGAACTGCAAGCCTACTACTATTTACTTACTTTTCAGAGTTCCTGAATAGCTGTTCGATGATTCTGTTCATGTATGGTTTTATTTTGGTACCAAAGGGTAGAAATAGAGTAGGGAACTGGAATTTTTAATTCTTACTAAATTAAATTAAGTTAAAAACTTAAGATAACCCAATATCTAACCACATTCTCACCAAAACAAACAAACAAAGAATCTTTTTGATTCAGTGTGTTAATGTGGCAAGTTACTCAATACAGCCTGATACTGGCAGAAGCCAGAGGGTACACATCACCATTTAGAGGCAAGTTTAATATTACTATGCCACCACATCCCTAATAGTCTTTAAATCTTCTTACAACAAAATTATAATTCTGACCTAGAATCATTGTAAGCTTAGAAACCACAAAATTCAGAAACAAAGATAGGTATTAATTTCCATGTCATATTTCTTCTTTTTCAATATACAGATGACTACATTTCCAAGTGCCCTTAGTTAGTCATGTGACTAAATCAACAAAATAGGAAGGCTTGTGAGCTACAACAGTAAAAAGCCCATACATAATTTTTTAGTCCCTCTTTTCCCTTCCTACAATGAAATAGGCATACTCTGAATTATCAGGATGACTCCCCAAATGACTGATAGTGAGGCTGAATCAATTACAATATGCATAAAATTTAAACTAGGTTATACTACTACAGTACAAGATTGAATAAGAAAACTGAAAGGGCTTCTCCTAAACAAGATCTGCCCTAAATTGGGTTTTCTAGATTATATTAAACCTGCTACCATCTTCTGCATTGAGAAGGAAACAATTAATTAGGGTATACCAACATAGATTCAGAAGAAAGAACATTCTAATTATCTATTATTAGTTTTCTATTAAAATTTATTCATAGTTTGTGTGACTCTGTAACTGCATTCAATGGCTATGGCTGCAATAATGAGGTGCAATCTTGATATCCATCCTATCGACGAAAATACTGCACCTTTCCGATGCTGGGCTTACTCACCAATAAAAACTTCCTCATCTTTGGGTTGCAGTACAAACACTTAGTGCCCCATATAAGCCATTTTATCCCAGCTATATAAAGCGCTGCCAACTAACACAAATTCAAATTGTTTCAAAATCTTCATCTCATCTTTATGGCAACAGATCAAAGTCTAGAATTCCCTGGCTATACTAACTGCTCTTATATGAAGCAACACAACATTTCATATTGCATTCTGTGAATTCTCTCTAAGTATCTGGAGCAATACTCTTTCCAGAGTATACATCCATATTTCAGATAAATGTCTACTTCCTGGCTGTAATATTAATGCATATGATAATTTCTTTTGAGACTTTGAAGTTGTTCTTGATTTTACACAATCACAGAAATATGAATTTTTTTTCCTTCCATTGAAATGTCTTTTACTTCATTTTTATAGCAAATCATTTACAATTTCCTCAGCTATAACTGCTACAAAATTTATCATAGATGAAAGATCATAAGTATGTTAATTGTGACACATGCTTTGGTAAAAGCAGCAGCCATCTCCCCATCCAAATACACGTTGTTAAAAATACAGCATTTAACATGTTTTGATACATGTATACACTTAAGCACAGTGTTTAAATCTGGTCATACTTCCTGAAACATTTACCATTTCCCTATGGTGAAAATATTCTGAATCCTTCCAGTTTTCTACAAGACTATTAATTTTACACAAATCGGTCATTTCCAGTAGTAAACTCTGAAATTCCCTTACATAAAATTAGGACCTTTGGAAGAAATATTTTTAAATAAATACAATAATCTTAAACATAAGATTCACCTTTTGTATTCTATGAACTGCTGCTTGGTGATATAAAAAAAATTTCTCCTTATATTCCATGAGTTAGAATTAAAAGAAGAAAATCTGATACAAATTACAGGTCTGAAAAATTGCAGGTATATGCTATAATTCTTTTATTGATTACTTCCACTGTGCTATCATTCCTGACATATTTGCCATACACACAACATAAATAAACATGTTAAGAGGAAGCTTGCCCGTCTTCTTGATAACCCATTCATAAATGCTCAGATTATTTCCACAAATAAATGTTCAAAAAATAATGTATGTTCTCAAGATGCTTATAGCTATCCATCCAAAAAGATGTCAATAGAAATACTTAATAATTGGATTCAGATTAACCTTACCTATGGAAGCATCTAAAGTGAAGCAAATTCAACATAGTACAACACAAATATAGAAAATGACAAAATAAAAATCAAACATAATAGATATATAAGATTTATACAGAAAATAGACTCTAGTAGGTACAGTTATCAGCAGAACAAATTTACTGCTATTTTCAAATACTAAGGACTAGGTACCTAAGACTCTTCTGTGTTCCCAGCAGCACTCTATATGCAAGACATTTACACATGTATAGTTCAATGTTTTAAAACATAAATTAGTTGTATCAAGGCAATCTTTTCACAAGAACTCTTTTTTTGGGGGGGTACTGGGAATCGAACTCAGGACCTTGCAAGGACTCTTTTAGGGAGCCCTATTTATAAGTTTGATTGATCAATGCCAAGATTTGCATTATGATACTGAATGATGATCAATACTGCATTGAGATTTGCTGGAAGGGGTCAAATCTGGTTATACTCACCACTGCACAAAATATTATAAAAGTATCAAACCCTAGGTCTCATAGGACAACTATATAACTATGAAAATATTAAATGCTCTCTCTCTATATATGTGCATGTACCTGTAGTGTGTATATATATATATATATATATATATATATATATATATATACTTTTCTTACACATTTATTACACAGAAACTGATCACTGCTAAACTTTTTACCCTTGAATGCCTGGCTATTGATACTATGCTAATAGAACTGCTTGGATTCTGGAACCTATTTAACAATCAAGCTTCAATTACATTAAAGATTTACTAACCAGTGTGCATGGCTTTCAGAGTTACCAGAGGTACACATCAAATATCTAAACTTGAAATCATCTATACCTTCAAAGAGAACAACATTTACCTATCTGCCTTAGCAAAATCATTGTTTTCTTCCAATTCAGTCTTACCATATCTTTCCCCCCAATTTCAGCTTGAGTTACCTTGTAATAACTGAAGAGTACATATTTAAAAGCAGAGATTTAGCTGATAACCTGTCCAAGAAGACTTAACTTTACTTTCTCATCAAATAAATAAAACCTACAAAAGATCCCAATTATTAGCCCTAAAAAGGTAATCAAAGTGATCATGCAAAAGCCTTCCATATTTCTAAACACTGGGTCACCAAAGAAAAGAACAGCAATGATGTCACCTGAAATAACATATACAACAGCTGAATTACAAGGAGCAAAGGTACATGCACATTCTAGATATGAAAATAAACAATTTTTTAAAAAAACTCCGCATGTTCACCTGATCTCTAAGCTTTTTTTAGAAAATAATTTAAGGTGTACTTGTATATCAGGCAAACACTGAAATAAGCGTTTTGTTTTCTGAAAACTGTATGGGTATACTGAAACAAGCAACTATATCATTAATTTAAGGTACACTCAAATCTACTTGAACTTGATAGCAAAACAACTTTAGTCCAACTAATGCTTTAGGAAATTTATTGCTCTAGAAATGCAGCATGTCCTAACTCTTCCTGCATAAAAAATACTGTAAAATTGTGAATTAAGTAAAACTAAGTATTCGGTTTCAAATCCCCAATCCATGAAGGAAGTCAAAAATTTACAAAGCATTTTACAGCAGTTTAATAATAACCATATTTTCAGAGAAAATATAACATAAATGATGGACTACTTTCTATTATTTCTATGTGGATTCACTGAACAACTTTATTTTAGGCAACAAACAAGAAATCTGTATTGTGCTCTCTTAGGCAAAAAGGTAATCAAATAGGCATTCTACATACGACAGATCATACATATTTCTTATATTATAAAAGCAAAAAACATTACTAAGCTGCAGTAGATCAAAGAATAAAGACTGTGATTCTCTTTCACTTGATTGCAAATAAGGTATTTTATCTTTAAAGTTTATATAATTTGATTTTGGTTTTTGAGTGAACACTTTTTTGTTTCAGTAGTTAATGGGAATATTGCATTATAAAGTCTGCCATCATTCTTTGACGTCTCTAATCCCATTCTTTTTCTGTTTATTTTCTACATGCATCACAAATACACTGTTTTTAATTCAACTGGTAGTTACTTGATTTAAAAAAGTATTCATTTTTGTATATCTGATTTTATATCAGAATTACCTACAAAACACTGAAATCCCCTCTTATTAACAGATGACAAATTAATTAAATTATAAGATATACTGTAAACTTTTATGATTCTACTACAGTTCAGAGAGAATACTAAATACATTTTATTTTCTGCCCCTTACTATTTAATTTGCACATTAATTTCAATAAAATTTCATTTTATTCTAGTTAAACATCACTGAATAAATTGGTTATTTTCCTTCTCACACTGATACTATATGTACCTCAAATGCATTTTCATGTCGACACTGGACTTCTAAGGCAGTGGCTTTACTGCCAATTTAGCAAATCTTTTAAAGTCAAATATATATGACTACTAAGTACCAGTGGTACAACTTCTAGGTGAAAAACATAAAGGAAATACGATAGATTAGGCTACAGCTTAGAAAAATTTTTAACTGATTTTCAAAACAGAATTATTAATTATATTCTAAGCAATTTCCTTAAGAGAAATTACTATTTTAAATACGTCCTGCTTTTACTTCTTTTGCCAAAGCAACCACATGCCAGTTTTATATCAGCTGGATGAAGCATAACAAAATTTTTATTTATTTATGTTTTTTTTTGGCAGCACCGGGGATCGGACTCACAGCCTAATGCCTGCCAGACAGGCGCTTAAGCCACTGAGCCGAACTCCCAGCCCTAGTTTGTTTTTGAGGCAGGGTCGCACTATGTAGCTCAAGCCAGCCTTGCGCTCACGTTGTAGCCCAAGCGGGCTGCGAACTCACAACGCTCCTCCCACCTCAGCCTCCCGAGTGCTGGGATTAAAGGCGTGCGCCACCATGCCCGGCTAAGTAACAAAATTTTTAATGAGAATCTACAACAGGCATTTATTCCTGCTATAAATAAAAAATTATGGTTATTTTAGGATTTTTATGTCACTTCCAAGTATACAAGGAAATTTGGCTAAAGTGGTTAGATTCTGAAATATTTACATTTTCCAAATAATTTTCTTATATTATATATGATAGTAGTGCTAATCAGGAATTTACAATATTAATTATTAAGGGGACTGATTAATGATATGAAAGATGTAAAATTCAAGGAAATGTTGTAAAATCCTTGTTAGCCAGTTTTATGACGAAAATCATGGTTAAGTTTATAAAGTAAATTTACGCATTATATATTTTTACATTATAATTGGACATATACCATGATAGGAGCGTGCACGTAATTAGATTCTTTAAATTTTTATATTTTACATTACATCAGTGTATTAAATGATTTCTACTCTTGGTTAACTATTACATTCTTTAAACTTTTTATATCTAATATTCCATCAGTCTACCAAACAAATTGAATTCATAAGTAAAAAATGTTCTTTTTTTTTTTAACTTTTATTAGCATGTTTTGCAGTACATAATGACTGTAGTCACCATAGGGAACTGGGACATGTACATAACACACTGTAATCCTTTTTTTTTTTTTTTTTTTTTTTGCGGCACCGGGGATCAAAGGGGATCAAACTCACAACCTCGAGCCTGCCAGGGCAGGCGCTTAAGGCACTGAGCCAAACTCCCAGCTCTGGTTTTTTCAGGCAGGGTCGCACTGTGTAGCTCAGGCCGGCCTTGCGCTCGCGTTGTAGCCCAAGCCGGCCTCGAACTCACAACGCTCTACCTACCTCAGCCTTTGTAATCCTTTTTTAATTCTCTGCTCTATGCCTTTTACTTTTAGAGCATCAGATTCATTTATTTATCTTACAAGACCTTAGGAAGTTAATTATCATATATACAGATTAAAAACCAGACTAATAAGACAAAGAACATACAGAACATAAAAGACAATTGTATTAACTTAAAGTACACTTTAGATACACTGTTCAGGTTACCTTTTTTTCCTCTCTTTTTCCTATTATCTGTCTTTTATTTTATATATGTATGTATTCAGTTTTACAAATTAAAGAAACCATGTGATATTTAAGTTTGTACGTCTGAGCTACTTCACTTACTATGTCAAGTTGCATCCATTTTTCTACAAATGACTCACGTTTATCCTACTAACAGCACAGTAATACAGTAGACTCCATTGTATATAAATACCACGCTTTCTTCATCTATTCACCTGCTGATGGACATATAGGCTATTTCCAAGATTTAGTTTTCATGAATAGTACTGCTATAAATATGGGTATGCTATGGGTGGGTCGAATGCAATTTCTATTTTTAGTTTTTGCAGGATGCTCCATTCTGATCTCCATAGTGGTCATATCAGTTTACAGTTCCATCAACAATGGGGAAGAAGAGTTCTTTCTCACAGCCTCAATAGCATTTGTTATTGCTCGATGATAGAGTGAAACAGAATTTCAGTGTTCTTTTAATTAGCATTTCTCAAACTGTAGTGGAAGGAAACATATTTCATATATTTATTGGTCATCTGTATCTGTTTTTTATTATTAATTTTATTGGTACAATGTAAATATAAATAATGGTCACATCCATAAGGAATTTGTACTTGTACATGATATATTTTGATTCCTTTCTTTCCCATTGCCCCCCCTTTGACTTCTCTTCCCCTCCTTATCTACAAAAGCTTTACTTCAATTTTATCCTTTTTATCACTTTTTCTCTTCCCTTCTTTTCCCCCTCTCTCCTCCATTGTCTCTTTCTTTCCTTTCAAACAATTTCTTCCTATTTCACAATAGTTATACATTTTGGTTCTTGATTACACCACACAATGTGGTATTTGCAACTCTGATTTATTCATGTAAGAATATGGTCTCAAGTTCCATTCATTCAGCTAGAAATGTCTGTTAATCATTCTTCATGGCTGAATAATAATCCATTGTATAAAACAATCACATCTTTTTTATTCATTCATCTGCTGATGAGCATTTGGGTTGTTTCCAAGATTTAGCTATTATGCCATCTTTATCTGAGATGTGTCTAATCATTTCAGGTGCTATTTTTTGATTGGGTCTTTAAATTTAGGGGCTCCATTTTTTTCTGTTCTTTACATGTTTCAGATACTAGTTTTTGTCTGAAGAGTAACTAGCAAAATTTTTCCCATTCAGTAGCTTTTCTATTAACTCTATTGGTTACTTCCATTGCTGTGCAGAAGCTTTCTAACTTGATGTGATGCTAGTGGTTCTTGGTATTATTTCTTATGCAATTGCAGTTTTGTTCAGACACTGCCTGTACTGTACGTATGTCTTCAAGAGTTTTAACTATTTTGTCTTCCAGCAGATTATTGCTGTTCTAATGTTTACATCTGTTATAGTATGTGTCTGGATGTCCCTCCAAACCCTCATTCGGTCATGGGAGCAAGCTTCTAGGACTCGTGATTGATTCATGGTCCAATGCTGGGATTATGTAAGTGCAAGTGCTACACCCGAGTGGGTGTTGCACATACAATATAAGGGACAGAAAGAGTCTTCTCTTGTGCTCCTTCCTTTTGCTGTTGTTGCTTTTGGTATGTGCCACTGACATGAACTTCTGCCCCTCTGCCAAACGACCCTACCTTGGAGCCAGCTGATTATGGACTGAAACCATGACAAACTGTGAGCTGAATAAAGCCTTCCTTCCTTAACTCTGGGTGTCAGGTATCTTGTCTCAGTAATGAGAGAAAAGTAACCAAGACAGAATTTGGGACCAGAGAAGTGCGATCATTGCTGTGATTGTACCTGTCCATGATGTGCTTCAAGAGCCTTTGGGAATGGATTGTAGGAAGAGTTCCAAAAGGTTCAAGGATGTCACCTGAAAGAGTAGAGCTGGAACACCTTAAGCTGTTCTGTATGGGACATTCTGGTCAGAGCTCAAAAGACCAGAATCTGATAGAAATCCTGCTGGTAAAGATTAGGCTCAGGAGGTTTCTGCTGGAAAGAAGGACTGCATTGGTAGTTGAACTCCAGGCAATCTGTGTTACTGGTTGGCAGAAAGTTTGTTTGCATTTTGCTCCTGTCCACAGAGTTGGCCCAACACTGAGGTTAAGGGCAGTGGACTAATTAACCTGGCAGAAGAAATTTCAGGGCAGTCAAAGATTGAGGTGGTGGCATGGCTATTGTTGGGAGCTTTTAACCAGATCTATGTTGTGAATCAAGAGCAAAGAGCCCAGCAGGATGATATAAAATGTTGTGAACTTGGCCAGAAAGGAAGTTCCAGTAAATCTGTGAACTACAAAGATGGAGGAGATGAGATCTTGACTGCTGAGAAGGAACAAGAGAATAGAAAAGGTGGCCTAATGGCATCACAAGAAGCAGCAAGTCTCTACCCTTTGTAGCCTCGAAACTGCAAAGATGAAAGACTTTGCTTTGAGAAGAAAGCTGCAGCGCAACATGTTCCAGAATGGAAGCAGCCACACAATGTTCCAGAATGGCAGCAGCAGCCTCAACATGTTCCAAAAATTGCAGGTTCCAGAATGTCAGCAGCATAGAGAATTTCTTCCTCAGAATCAGGTGTAGAGTGCTGAGCAATTTAGGGACTTGACTCCTACAGTCAAGAGACAAAAAGCCTGACTATTGCTCCAGCTGGCAGCAGACCTTGGCATCAGCTTCGTGGTACTGGGTTTAGATGCATGCAGAATGCAAAAGTTCTGAGATTCAAAAGATGTCCACTCCAACTTATTTATTTATTCAATGGAATCTCAATGTTGTTTTAATTTGCGTGAGTCAGATGACCAATGATGTTGAACATTTTTTTGTATATTTATTTATCATTGGTATTTCTGCAGCTGAGAACTGTGTAAACATCTTAGATATCCATTTTTGGATTGGGTACTTGGATTTGCGGGGTCTGATTTTTTCAATTCTTTATATGTTGTAGAAAGATAAACACTCACTGTCTGAGGGACAGCTGGTTAAATTTTTGTCCTACTTTGTGGGTTTTCTTTTCACTCTGTTGGTGATTTCTTTTGATGTGCAAAAACTTTGTAGTAAGATGAGATTCCAGTTGTTGATTCTTTGAAGTACTTCCCTTGCAGTTTGGATTTTGTTCATGAACTCTCTGCCTAGCCCTATGTCATCAAAATTTTTACCTACTTTCTCCTCCAGTAGACTGTTTCTGTTTTTATATTTAAATCTTTGATCCACTTTAACTTTAGTTTAGTACATGACGATAAATATGGGTTTAGTTTTAGTCTTCAGCACATGGAAAGCCAGTTTTTCTAGCATAATTTATTAAAGAGGCTGTCTTTCTTCCCTTTTGTCACAGATATGGTGGCTGAGTGTGTTTGGTTTTGTGTCTTCATCTTCTAATCTGTTCCATTGGTCCTCAGGTCTGTTTTTTTGCCAGAACCGTGTTGTAGAATAACTTCAAGGCAGTGCTTGTGATGCCTGCTGCCTTGCATTTGTTGCCCAGAAATGCCTTTGCTATTCTAGGTCTCTTCTGGTTCCAGATAAATTTTAGGATGTTTTCTCTAGATCTGTGAGGTATGCTAATGGTACTTTGATTGGGACTGAATTAAATCTGTATAAGCATTTTGGGAGTAAGGCCATTTTCACAATATTGATTCTTCCTATCCATGAGCAAGAAATATCTTTCCATTTTCTGTTACCCTCTTTGAGCTCTGTTTTCAATGTACAGATCTTGTATTTCCATTGTTGTATTGATTCCTAAGTATTTCATCTTTTGGGGGTTCTACTGTGAAGGATGTAGTGTCCCTAGTTTATCTCTCAGTGAGTCTGTTGTTTTTATACAGCAACACTATTGATTTTTGAATATTGACTTCGTAGCTACCTACTGAATTTGGTTAATGCCAGAAGTCTTTTGGTGGAGTTTTTGTTTGTTTTTAAGAAATTACTAAACTGTTAATTTTTTTAAAGAGTTGAGTATATTTATTGAGAGAAAGAAAGCTTCTGTCTGAGAGAGAGACGAAAGGGGTCCTGAGTGGGTTATCCTAGACTGTTAATTTTTAAAAGTCAGAAGTCAAAGATTTTTAAAAGTACATAACAATATAATTCATTCCTATTACACACTCATGGATACCCCTATAACATAAGATCAGATAGTGCACACTGAACAAGGTTTGCAGCAAAAGCACACTTACTAATGAGAATGTCTCTCCATGTAATTTCTTTTGATATACAAAAATCAACTTGTTCTATAAAATATATTTTAAAGCCAAAATTTCCACAATGAGGACAACCCATTTTGTTTTGTATTGCCTACCAAATTTAATTGGACAATCCATTTTGTTTTGTATTGCCTACCAAATTTAATTGCAGTGGTTCTTTTCTAAAAAACAGTCTAATCTAAGAAAGATATGTTATTTGTAACCAATATGTTTGATTATCCAATTCAAAGGAAAATGAAATGTGAATTTAATTTACTGAGTCATTTCTAGACAAAATACAAAAGATATGTCACTTCAGGATTGGGGTAAAGCTTCTTGAATTAATTGAGTAATTTCATTTGAATCATTAAATATCAAATGTCTAGTGAGTGGTAGTTTGTTAAGGTACCGCTCTCAATATTCACTGGACTGAGTCAATCAACCAAATATAAAATAATATTAATCTCCAAAGAGTAATAAAACATTCAAATAATCTTGATCATTTTGGAGAATTACTTGAAGTGATGGAGAATAATGATAACCAGGATGAAATAATAAAACACACTTGCCTAATTTACATACTGAAAACCAGATTACTTTGAAAATACTGTAAGCATTGTCACAGGCTATTTCACTCAGTTTAATGGTATTTATCTACTAATTTGTTGCTTTCCATTTTTGTATCCTAAGGAAGGTTATTTTTAAAAAATGCAATGAACAGTATTATGCCTGGATATTTCAATACTACAAGGGATGCCAAGATTAATAGCTAAAGAAAAATCATCTTAAACCCTTCCAAGTTTCTATGACTTCTCGTTGACTTTCACATTTGAATTAACATATTCAGTACTAAGCCACTCTATTTGGAAAACAGATGATTGATTCAAAACCAGTTGCCGTTAGTGTAACATATATAAAATGCAAGTTCCATATAATTAGTTAAGTATCTGATGCAAATAGCATCTTTAGTAGAAAAAAGTTCACATACAAAGTAATATGAGTGTATTGGGTATACTATGTACCCCCAAGTCCTCATACTTTTGATGGGGCTGAGTCTAGTGCTTGTGTTCAGTTGTTGTCTAACGCTGGGATTGGCACACGCCCAGGGGTGGAGCTGAGATACAGTGTAAGTGAAGGCGCGTCTTCTGCTTCCGTCCTCTCTCGCGCGCCAGTGCACCTTGTGGCTTGCAGCCACCATGAACGGTAGCCCCGCCACCCCATGCTGACTTGGAACCAACTAATAGACTGAAACTCCCAAGACACTGTAAGAATAAACCTTTCCTTCCCTAATTTTGGGCATCAGGTATTTTGTCTCGGCAACGAGTAAAAAGTAACCAAGACAATGAGCCTCTTTGTTACTGTTATTTATTTGTCTCCTTTGTTTCTTGTTTTTCTTGTATTTTGTTTTGTTTTATTTTTCCCTCTAATACAGAAAGGATAGATATACATGTATAGGCTTATACATGCCCAGAACTTCTCCTAAAGAGTTACAAGAGTTGATTTTATTATGTGTGACGGCATGAACAGCTACTTTGAAGAAAATGAGACATTATGGTAGCCACTGCTGATTTCCTATCATTGTTTTGAAGTCCAATAATGCTTATATTCTTTGCTTTGATTGGTTTTAGTCTGCTTTCTACTATTTGATTTCAACATGTGTGAAGGTATGGACAGCTATTTCAAAGAAAAAAAGAGACATTATGGTAGCCACTGTTGATTTCCTATTGTCTTGTTTTGAAGTCCCGTGTTGCTTGCGTTGCTTCATTCTGATCTGCTTTATTCTGTTTTGTTTTATTCTCTTTAAAAAATAAATAAATAGAAGAAGCCAAAAAAATGTAACATGAGCCTAACTGTAATTTATTTTCTTAGGACTGATGATATATTTTAAATATAAAAGTATAAAAAACTAAAATTATGGTTTTGTAGAGCATCTCCAAAAACACTTAGTTTATTCTCATTATAACAGCTAAAATATAAAGGTAGTCAATATTTGTTAGGTATGATCTATATATCTTCTTGAATTTGGTCTAAATAAATAGCTCTGTGCATTGCTACTATTCTAAATTTATCATAACAGAAATTAAAGTATTAAAAAAGTAAATAACACACTCAAAGTTGTATTATTAATCAAGATCAAGTACAAGACTTGAACCCAAGGCTATCTGACTTCAAAGTCCACACAGAGAGTAACAATTGTGATATGCAGCATTCAGAATAAAACAAAGCCACAAAACTTCTTCTACACAAGTAAAACCCATCTTACAAGCTTCAGAAAATAAGATCTTTCCTTCAATGAATTATTTTAACACTAAACCTCAGTAAACCAGATGAGTAAAAACTCATCAAAGTTGATGAAAATGTTACAATAACGGCAAGAGGTAAGGATCTAGAAACAGTAAAATGTTTCATTAAAAAAAGCCACTACTCAATAAAGAAAATGAATGGAAAGTAAAATAATTCGAACTTCACACACAAAAGGCAGGTCAAACACTTATGGTAGAGCCTTCCTCAATTTCTCCACAAGGTAATTAAAAACTAGACAGTACTGCAACATTTTTTCATGTATTTCTTACATAAACCCATTACAAAAAAATGTGTATTAGATTTTCTCTGAAAGATCAAGAACTTTAATGGAACTCTCATTCATCTGGAACAATTTTATGTTGACTAAAAATAAGACGATACATCTTACTTCGAGTTCTCATTCATCTTTATGAATTGATGACACAAGCATAAACCAAAAAATTTTATAAATCTATATTCAAATAGAGAAATTTCAAAATAGCTTTTAATTCTCATTATTGATCCACATACTTTTCTACACTAGTTGCCTTCATGACTTCAAATAACTAAATTCTATGTTACTGAAATATGGCATCACCTACAAAAGAACACACCTTAGACATCAGGGCTTTGAAACAACTGATGAAAAAGTGATGAATAAGAATTCCAAAATAGCACATCACTAAATCAAATACCACCTTAGAGTTACACATTGCTTCTAAAGAGGGCAGTGATTTCTCTTTTACTGTTTGTCTTCTATTAGCTGTAAATTAAGATTATAATATATACCACTAAAAAGTATGAATTAGTAATTATAAGGAAAATTAAGGTAGATCATACAAAAGAACTAAAAACAAATCAAAATCTGCTCTATGAAATAAATATAACTTAAATACCAAAATATAGTCTAATACAAATACTGGAATGAATTTTCAAGACAAGTAGGTAAAAAAAATCCGTGTCCTGAATGAGTGGACTAGATAACATGTGTAGTATGTTTACTGCCCTACCATTTTATAAAATAGTTATTTATGGAGAAAAAAATTACTGAGGTGACTTAACAGCATTTCAAACAAAATTATTCTATTCACTAAGCAACAAAATTTATTTGAGATATTAAACATCATGCATTTTATATCAAGTCATGAAGAATACTTAAGATACACACAGGGGTTGTTTCACAGCATTTACTAGGTTTTAAATTACTAAAAAATATGTACTGTTTCATTGAGATAAAAAAATAGCAAAACATTTTTAATTTAAATCCAATACCAGAATTTAATGCTAGGTTCTTTCAATAAGCAGATCTGCCCCAATAAAATCACTTATTATGTCATAACAAAGTGATATTACGGCAGGCCATAACCTCAGAATATCTTCTCACTTCAGAGTTTTAGTTTTCAAAATTCCAGACTTTACACTACATTGATATAAAACAAAGCAGACCTACAAATAGGAGCTGAATGTTGTAAATGCACAGATCACATTTATATTAAAACTTATACTTTACACTACAATAGTCTCAATAAAACATATTATTAGCTAAGCTAAATAGAATGACAATAACAATTCCACTTATATGAGAAAATCGTGTATTACATTTTACTGGACCTCAAATTTTTCCCACAGCTTTATTCAATAATTTTTCCATCAACATAAAATTAAATGACCTGTGAAAAATCTTACATGTATTTGTACATATGAAAGAAGTATTGCTATGCTACTTTTTGACTAAAATTTAATGTCTATCTACATAACTAACCCTGCAAAATCCAAAACTATATAATGTACACAGTTACAGTTGTTGCTGAAGTTCATATTTAACTTCATACATAATTCTAAAATATGATACTAAATCAGAACAGGTACTCCTTTGTAAATGGAAGTTATACTTCTTTGTTAACGGAAATTATAAAATGTGTACATGATAGTCAATGTGATTAAAAGTACCTAATTTTTATATACATGTGCATATGCCATTTAGGTCCTCAAAAATGAACTGTATTTTTAAAAAACTGATGTCAATTAATATTATGCTAATCTTAAATCATTTTTAACAGAATTATAAAATAATACCTGTCTTTAAAATGCAAATTAGATAACTGTTATTAATCAGTATCCTTGTGAATAAACTTTACCCTAATAATTTCCTACAACTAGACAAGGTAAACCATGAGTATCAGCAAAGGACGAGGTCAGGACTAAGAACTTATGTCAACCTCATAATCACTATGTTACACATAATAAGAATTTTTGTTTTTTTTTAAGGAAGGAATTATTATATGGTAATAATAATCTAAGTGTTGTGGCTGAATTTATAGTGTATAAATATATATTTGCCTTAGTTCCAAAATAAGTTTGTATTACCACTTCAAAGTCAAAATTCAAACGCTCTAATACATTGTACAGTATTCAGGAAACCAAGCTTAATCTAAGTGTGTAAAAGATAACAACTACTGTACATTCAAACAAAACTTACCAGACAGTTGTTTCCACTTGACTGTCATTGAGCTGTCGATTGTCCAGTTGGGCAAAAAGGGGGAAAAGCACTTGAATTCCTCCAATTGAGTGAATCGCACTATGAATTGAATGTGTTACTATAGCTTTCACATCCTATATTCCAAAACAAAAATGTTTAGTGAACTGCTGTGGCATAATCTTCATCAATATTTCCTTGTTCCAAATATTCTCGTAATTAAATAACATAGTTTCACATTTTAAGAGCCTCAATTGTATATTTTTGATACACATATACATATAAATTTTAAAAATCAAGATTATCTTTGCTAATGGCTTCTAAATTTGAAATCTTGAGAGATCTTTAAACTGAAAATAAAAAGATAAAAATCAAGTTTCAGTGTAGAATAAGATATTATTAATGAATTTAAGGACATCTGTCATAATAGCATAAAAAAAGAAAGAAATACTTAGGAATCAATTTAATGAAGGAAGTAAAAGACTTTTACATTGAGAACTACAGTCCTCTACAAAAGGAGTTCAAAGAGGTTATGAGAAAACGGAAAGATATCCCTTGTTCTTGGATAGGCAGATCCAATAAAGTGAAAACGTCCATACTTTCAAAACTGTTACACAGAGTTAATGCAATCCCAGTCAAATCACAGAACTAGAGAAAATAATCCTAAAATTCATTTGGAATCAAAAGAGACCTAGAATAGCAAAAGCAACTATGGTCAAAGAATTGAGCAAAATTCAGGTAATTTTTATGTTTTAGTAGTACACTCTAAAAGCAAATTATATCTTTACATTTACCAATTATATCTTCAAAACTCAACACATTTTTGTTTAATGGACACAGTGATACATTAATGCATTTTGTACCCCTCCCCCAAAACAAAAAAAGCTAGGTTTAAATAATTCGAAACAGCAACAGTAGATTTACAAATAAAAGTTTAATGCATAAACACAGTCAATGCTGATAGTAACATAGAACTAAGCTACAATTCACCTACCTGGAGCATGAGAGCATGTGGGGAATGCACAAAAATGGATGCATTTTCCTTTGGTGATGATTCCAGGCAGAGCTGTGCATCAGTGGCCTTAGCATTATATGTAAAGGCAATACTACTTGCAAGTTTCCCATCATACAGAACTTGTTTATGATGTTCTGCCAAATGAATATCGCTCTCAGATTTAAATTTGAAAGTACTCTGCAAAAATAAAACTAATATAAGTACTCTTTTTAAAAGCAACATAGTAAACTCTATGAAACTTTAAAGCAGAGAAATAATTCCAATCACAATTTGTTGTATCCCTTCCATTTATATGACACCAGACAGAGGTAGTACTTATTTTGTTACTCTCATTTTAGTTCTAGGAGAGTTAAATTTTATTACATTAATAACAATACCCAGATCGTCATACTGTCACATTAACAATTTGGATTACCTGCCAAATAATTTTATAATAAAAATATAAACTCAGATGACTTTAATTAAAATGGGCTTTTGTGTTAACATTTTTACAGTATTTTTATACTTAAACAGTTCCTAAGAAATGAAATACTTATGTAGAAAATTACTATCATTTGAGACTGAACCAAGTGAACATTTTAAAAATAATTTGTATCTCGGGTTTAGCTCAGCAGCACAAGTGCATGCTTAGCAAGTGCAAAGTTGTGAGTTTGATCCTGGGTAACAAAAAAAAAAAAAAAAATTGTGCCTTTACCAAAAGTGATGAACATACTGAATATCAGTACTACTAAAAAATATCACAGTACCTATGTGAAACTCAAAAAGAAGTTCGTTAATACACGTTATTACCTTTTATGAAAGACAGGAATTAAAGATATGCCAACTGTAATTAATAAAGCATTGTTAGAAGTGGTTAAAACTGCTTGCAGATATGAATCTAATAACCAATATTTAAACTTTCTAATAACCACATGAAATCAGTATAATCACTATTTTCAACTACACAACTATGAAAACCTAATGCTATAGAAATTAAGATCTAGAAAGGAAGGATAAAAGATATAATTCCAAGTCTTCTGACAAAAAGTCAATATTAAATGATTGCCAGGAAATCATCTGAATTATAATCCTGACAAAAACTGATAATATTCTTTTTGCTTAGAAAATCATGTAACTACTATGGTTCCAAATTCCTTACTCTACTGTTACAATAGAAGTTAAACTAAATGTTCTATCAATTTGCTATAACATACAGATACGTATACACAAATGAAGAGTACCACGTTGAAATCTCCTCAAACCAGTCAGTTCTTCTGTAATTTCAAAGAACAAATAAAAAACTAGGATTTTTAATAAAATCGCTTAAATTTTAAATTGAATTCAAACACTTTAATGAACAGTTGACCAAGTGTGTTAGACCAAGGTCGGGCAGTTTTTCATTTCTGGATCAGTGTCTCGAGCCACATACCATGATGAGAATGACAAGTTTTTCCCCACGTGCAGGCTACCATAGCGCTGGAAAGTACCTCCCTTTGGCACTGGACAGCACCTCACTGTATTCTCCTGAACCCAGAAGTCAAACGTCCTGCTTTTCGCACATGCGCCAGTGCTCCTCCAATCAGCTGTCAATACATCATTCTGCCCACCCCCTTAACTCCGCCCCCATCAAATGCCAAATAAAGTCCTCGATTTTTAACCAAAGCTTCCAGAGGGTGTCCACCTCTCTTCAACAGCCCTCCTGTTCCCACGATAAAGGCCTCTTTTCTTTCTTTTTTTTCTTTTACTCTCTTGCATGTTGGAGAATCAAACAGATGGTGCCATGACTGGAGGAGGGAAGTTTTGTGCGGCTGCTGGGGGTTACCCTGTGAACCTTTCCTCCTCCTTTCCTCGCCTCTGCCCTTCTGCCATTGCTGTTACTGGCCTCCATCCACCACCAGACCCCTCAATACTCCCAGGTCCACACAGGTGAGCCAACTCTCGCTTAGGGGTCCCTGTTTTGTAAACTGCTGCTTTAGGTCAGGACATCCCTCCCCCACCTTGCTCTCCAGGGCTACCCGCCCCATCCCACCAGTGACGACTGCTGCGCCTGGGTGTGGAGTTCTCTCTCTACCTCTCTCTCCCGTGTTCCCCACTGGCATGATGACTCCTTCAGGGACTGCGACTCTGCATTTTTGCTTGTCGACTCACTTCCAATTCGGTCACCATGTGAATTGCAAACCAAGTGGCTAGCTTGCAACAACCATCCATGCCCACCAGAGGGCACTACAATTTCTGCTACTGTAACAGGGACTAGTCTGAGGCGTTCAGGCCTTCTTTGCTGTCAGGGCATGTGGTTCCCTCCTTCAGGCACATGGGGCAGTCCAAACTCTTTTGGCCACCCCACACTGCCACCCCCACCCCATTTCCCAGAGAGGCCATCTTTTCCCACATCACCCTTTGTTCCCTCCTGCTCCTCCTCTGCCCTTCCGTTGCCATTTTCCCACCTGCCCATCATACCCGCTCTGGCTCCTCCCAGCCTCCACCAATAGCTGTCTTTGCTTTAATAACTGTCTTTGTTTTCACTGGTGTACAAGGTTTTATTCCTTTGATTCTTATTTCAAGAGATCTGTTGATTAACTTATAAAAACCTCTTGCTAATCTATTTATATTCATAAATGTAAAAACCTGTAACAGTTATTATAAATCAAATTGACCAAATATATTTGAGTGCACTCTGATTGGGTAAGGTGTTTGTCTGTTAGGTTATTTGTTTCTATGTCTCATCTATACAGATTGCCTATATATGTTTTTGTGTTTGTCATAGCCACAAACAGCTGCTTTTATTTGAGGCTAACAATTTTTTCCTTTCCCATTTTTTGATCTTTTGTTCAAAATTTAATATAGGTTCTATGTCTAAAAGCATGCTTCTGCCTGAGTCGCCAGCTGGTTAAAATGATGCTGTAATTAGTTGTGTAAATTTAATATATACTGTCATTTATATCTCATGACTTGACAGTCTCTCACTGTTCAAAAATAATCTGTTAAATGTTGCGATTGGGTTTTTCATAAGTCATCTACAGAATAAAAATTAAAATTATTAAGATAATAAAACAAAATCCCTTGAGGTGGGGAGAGATTATTGGATAGGACTTCAACTGATGAATAAGAAAGCAGCCACCTGGTATCATTTTACCAGTTCTTGTTCACTGATCAGAGGCGCCAATGATCTCCATATCCTTATGGGAGATATCCCAACTAAATTTATAGAATATATTATTCTACTATGTTCACAGAAGGTTTTAGGATTTAAAGATGCTCTGATACAAAGATTTCATACGGCTAAGACAATTCATTATTGCTGATCTTATGGTATATTAAATGTATTCATGCCTTCAAACATACAAATCTTCTAAAATGTAAAATTGGGGTTGTTTATGATGACTGACATCTTCTTTGAGATCCAGACATCTGCCTTTCTCTTGTGCTCCAGCTACTTGTGACAAGAGGCTTAACTCAAACCAACATGAGGTCACCAAATGATAATTTTTTAAACAAAAATTTATGTAATGTATATGTTCCATATGTGCCATTATACTTAAAAATAAGCAGGAACATGTCCCTTTTACCATTTCAGCTCTTTCTCATATGTCCTCTCATGTAGGCTCCTTCAATGCTGACTCTTCTACCTTTACCAAACAGCTTAATTTTGTCTTTCAATACTATGATTGGACCTATAAGGATATCCATATTATTTTAACATCCACTCTCTCTGGCACAAAAGGCAAAAGTTTGGCAGGCTGCACAGGCAGCAGCTGATAAAAAGCACAAACTGTACTGTGATCATCCTAGTGCAGTAACTGCTCTTCGCAACACGGATCCTCAATGGGATTATCAACATAATGCGGAAAGGCCTAAACATATAGCTCAAATGTTGGAATGCATCCTGATAGGCCTCCACAAAATTTCCTGGACTCAGCTTAACCATCAAAAAATTCATCAGTTAACACATACAAAGATAAAAAACTCTGCAGAGTTTATCCCCCAGTCTGAGCTCCCCCTGGCCTATGAGGTGCTCTCTCTCTCTTTCACGCTTTCTTTTCTCTCTTCTGAGGAATCTGCACCACTGCCATTACTAGCCACCACCCACCCAACACCAGCCCAGTCTCATCCTTCCAGTTTCTCCAAAGTTGAGCCAACTCTCACTCAGAGTGCCTGTCTCTTAATTTGTAGGACTACACCGGGACACTCGCTCACTCGTCCTCCAGGATCTTGCTCGCCTTTTTGTTTCCCCTGGTGACAACCAGTGGACACGATTGTTAGGATCTGTACTCAAACGTGCTCCTTGGTTGGTGACGACCCACAAAAGGTCTGTGATCCATTTTCGTAGGCTCACCCCTAATTTGGCTCATTATAAAAATATTCCCTACCAAAAAACACACTCCTCTTGGCCAACTGGGCGCTTTGGGCCTAAAGCAAGTAATTAGACCAAAACAACTTATTTTCCTCTGCCAAACTGCTTGGCCTATGTACAATGCTGAGTGTTGGCCAAAGGAAGGTACTTCTGATTATGATACCATTAGGGATCTAGATAACTACTGCTATCGTAATGGCAAGTGGGGAGAAATTTCCTATGTTTAAGCCTTTTTTGAGTTCTGGGCATGTCCCAACCTTATTCAGTCCTATAAAGTGACTCAAATCCTTTTGGCTCACTCCACAGGCTCTCCTCCCTTTTCCACTCAACACCTTTACTGAAACCTCTCCCTTCTCTCCCTGGTCCCATTGATAAAGTCCTTTCCATCCTTCCTGTTCCATACCCATGCGAGCCCTTGGCCCCTCTTCATTGCAATCCCCTTCTCCAGCTGATCTGAACCCCCCACCGCCTCTCCTCCTTTATCACCGTCAGCCTCCCCCCCAACTCCACTGCATTCTCCTGCTTCACCCCCTCCTTCTCAACTCCTTCAACTTCCTATAATAGTTGAGGACCCCTTCCCTCCACCATCTCTTTATCCTCCCATTCCACTTCTGTCTTCTCCCCTTCCTCTCTTTGTCTCCATTTTGTTCCATCCCACAACTTCAACTTTTATGTGCTCCGCCCATCCCCCCCCACAGCCTCACTCCTCCCCTGCTAGTCCCCCTTATCCCTCCCATTCCACAGGCCTTCCCCCCACTTTCCTCTGTTGCCACCAACCAAACATCATCTTTAACCCCCCCAACTCCTCTGCCTCCATCCCTCAACCCCTCCTTCCCTTTTGTGAAGTTGCCGGTACTGAAGGTCTTATCCATGTTCATGCTTCCTTTTCTATAGCTGATCTTCCACACATTTTGGACCATATAGGCTTTTGTACTGAAGACCCTTTTCACTTCACAAAACAGTTCAAATTCATTTTTCAGGCATACAAATTAACTTATGAGGATATTCAAGTTATTCTCTCCACCATCCTTTCTCCTACTCAAAAATCAGAACAATGGATAGCAGCTCAGGCAGTCAACGACAAAAGACATGGACTAAACCAAGAGTTTCCTATATGGCTTATGGCTGTTCCCAACCAAGACCCCAAATGGAGCTATCAACCAGATGCTGATGATGCCAAACCTATAGCCCAAAGGACTGAATGTCTTATTCAGGGCCTCCACAAAATTTCTCACAAACAGGTTAACTATCAAAAAATTAGGAGAATAAACCCAACGTGCAGATGAAAACCCGACGGCATTTATGACTTGGCCTAAATAGGTCCTTGCTAAATTTACTGATGTGAACCCTGCAACACCTGATGGAATTATTCTACTTAATTCTAACTTCATTTCCCAGGTGATACCAGATATACAAATCAAATTTTAAAAATCTAGTCAAGACCCTCAGTCCCCACAAAAGGATCTTTTAGATGTGGCCTTCTATGTTTTTAACAATAGAGAGCAACAACTTAAACAGAACAAACTGGAAGAACCCAAATTACAAGCTGAACAGAATTTAGAAAAAATGAGACTTCAGGCCAATCTCCAGGGTTAATTTTTTGCTGTGGCACTCAGGACTCAGAGAGACACACCAACTGGTGAAATTGCCAATACGACCCCCAAACCATGGGGCCCTCCAGCATCATGCTTCAAATCCAACAAGGAAGGACACTGGGCACAAGCTTGCCCTGACCTGAGGCCTCCTCTGGAACCATGGCCCCTCTGCAATCAAGAGGGCCACTGGAAGGTCAACTGACCTATCTTCCAGAGAGCATGTAACTCATCAACTTTCCTGCCCTCACAGAAGCCAACAACACTGCCACCTCCGCCTTGAGGTCCATTGTTGACTGATCTACTCAGATTCACCACTGGAGAAGACTGACGGGGCTCAAGGTCCACAGACCTCACGAGGGTGACTCTCTCAGAACCCCAACTCTCGCTGGACATCTCAGGTAAAACACTTTCTTTTCTTATCAACATGGGGGCTAAGTATAGTGCTACACCTGAGTTTTTAGACCAAGGCTCTCGGTCATATTTCCATTGTGGGGACTGATGGTAAGCCAACACAGCCTCTACAGACAGGCCCCATTCCATCAATTTCAAGACTTAATCTTTACACACAACATTTTAGTCATTCCAACCTGTCCTGTACCTCCTTTAGGCAGAGATTTAGTTCAAAAACTCAACTTTTCTTACACCTTCACTTTTCCCACAACCCTCATACTTCAACCCTAACACCAACGCACTGTTAATGCTGCCCTTCCTCTTCCTTCCTCCCTTGTTGATACAGTAGTCTGGGATGCTTCCAACCCTACGCATGCCACTCATGCTACACTGGTTTTATTTTGTCTCAAAGATCCCTCTATTTTCTCTTGTGTTCCAAGAGTTACCTACGGGGACTCAAACCTCTTATCTGCCATCTGCTATCTAATGGATTCTCAAAGGTTACACATTCACACTACAATAAACCAATTACACTTTAAGCATCCTTCACTCTCACGCAGTCACATGACAGGAAAGAGGTCTCATCAGCACTCAGGGAACACCTATCACAAAAGCACCCCTCATTCTTAAACTACTAGAGGCAGACCAACTCCCAGAACAGGCAGCAGTCATTCATTGTAAGGTACACCATACTTCAACAGATTTTGTCTCTCAGGGTAATGCTTTTGCAGACACACAAGCTAAACTAGCTGCACAAGAGACATGTCCCTCCTATCTTCCACTAGTAGTTCCCAATGATTTTCCTTCTCCTACATACACTTCAAAACAACTAAAATTGTTTTAAAAACCAGAATACAGCCAGGCGTGGTGGTGCATGCCTTTAATCCCAGCACTCGGGAGGCTGAGGTAGGAGGAGCGTTGTGAGTTTGAGGCTGGCTTGGGCTACAACACGAGCGCAAGGCCGGCCTGAGCTACATAGTGCGACCCTGCCTCAAAAATCCAGGGCCGGGAGTTTGGCTCAGTGGCTTAAGCGCCTGCCCTGGCCAGTTTGAGGTTGTGAGTTCAATCCCAGGTGCCGGAAAAAAAAAAAAAAAAAAACAGTATACACACAAAACACTCAAGGATGGATATTCTTCTAAGGGTCAAAACTTGTTCTTCCAGATCAGCAGATTCAAGATATTTTTATTAATTTACACAACTATTTCCATGTGGAATCACTGGCACTATACAGACTCTTGGCCCCAGTCTTCACACATCCTTCTCTGAAGGCTATCACCTACCAGATAACTCACACCTGTCAGCTCTCTGCTAAAACCTCTCCTAAGGGACATGTACCACACCCTCTTTTTCTACTCACCATTTTCGTGGACAAGCCCCTGGTCAGGATTGGCAGATAGACTTCACTCACATGCGTAGATACAAAACTGTTAAATATCTTCTTACCCTTGTCTACCTTTTCGGGATGGATAGAAGCCTTTCCTACAACCACAGAAACTGCCAATGTAGTTGTAGAAGTCTTATTACAAGAAATTATTCCCAGGTTTAGTCTGCCTCAGAGGATGTAATTAGACAATGGTCCAGCTTTTATTTCACAAATCACTGAACAAGTTTCCACAAGTTTAAATATCACCTGGCACTTACATATATCGTATCACCCACAATCCTCAGAAAAAGTAGAAAAGGCAAATGAACTCACAAAATCTCACCTCACCTCACAAAACTTATTCTGGAGTAATACCAGCCTTGGCCTCAACTTCTTCCTTTAGTGCTAGCTAAAATTAGGGTCCTTCTCTGAACACCTACCTTTTTAAGCTCATTTGAGCTTGTATATGGGTGACCCTTCCTGTTACACAATCTTCCTTCTTCTCCAGACTTCCCTCCTCTTGCTGATTATTTTCCAATTCTTTCCCTTCTTTGACACCTGCTACATCAACATGTTGACCTTTGTCTCTCTCAACCTTCAGATGAAATATCACCTGACCCACCTGTATCTCCTGGAGACTTAATTTATCTCAAATTTCCTAAGCCCACAGGAACAGGATTCTAACCTAAGTGGGATGGACCTTATCTGGCTACCCCACAACCCCAACAGCTGTCAAGGTCGCTGGACTACCATCTTGGTTCCACATCACCCAGACAAAAAGATGCTGTCCATTTATTCAGTAATCTTGACCCAAAACACAACAGAGTGGTCCTCCCAGTCCTTGTCCCCTACCTGCCTCAGCCTCACTAAAATTCAACAGCTACAAACACCCACTTGACAGATGATTTACTACTCAAATTGGTTTTGGGCCCCATAATGCTTTGTTGTTCTTCTCTCCACAGTAGCCCTTCTAACAGTCTTTCCCAAGGGCCCTCACATTACACACAATATTGCCTTCACAGGGTTCTTCATATTTGTAATTTGGCTCTTCACTGTTCTCAATTGTCTTATGAAACATGATGTTCTTCCAAATCTGGATAGCACTCCTAATCTCCCCTTCACGACCAAAACTTCCTCTCCTCCCAGTCTATAACTTCTATTTTACCAAACATGGAGGAGTAGCTGGCTACACCCACACTATTATTGCTCAGGTCAACTGGACTTCAGGACCTTTAATGCTTAACAACCCTTGGAGTGTGCTCACTACTACAGGTATCCACAATGGGCAACCTGTGTATGCAACCACTGCCCCCCAGTTTTACCTCTACCCTGAAAACCCCAACTACGTGCCATGTTTTGACCATTCCAGTTTTCACTGCCCCCACTGATGCTGTGAATGCATAGGATGTAGTAATCTTCAATTTTGGACAAATCATGATGATTACATCCACATAAACATAACTACCACGCATATAAACTGGACACAGGTCTTACGTGTTCATGTAAAAAATCCCAGAAACACTTCCACACAGTCACTTCCCCGCAGTCAAACTTGGGGATTTCAACTATATATCACCTCCTCTCAAATAAAACTCTACGTTTATAACACTTCACAAAAAGCTTCTCCCTACCACACACCCTATCACAGACACTCTCTTTATCTCCCTTCTCATCCTCCAGACTTGCTCCTATACCTCTACCCATACCTCACCTACTCAGCAACACTTACCAATTTCTAGGAACAGCACTACAACCGTCAGATGATGATGCTCATCTCTCCAACTGTTGGCTATGTCTACGTTTATAACAAGATCCACATATTGTTTACTTGGTCCAAATGGACCAATCCATCTTTCAAATACATCCACTAGCCAAAACTGTAGGACCCCTCACACCAGCTCCTGGACAACTCTGACCTGCAAATCTGACATGTATACACTATGCCAGTGACTCCAAGGCCACTTCACATGTAGGTACTTTATTTTCTTGCACTAACTTACAAAGTGTGTCTCGTAAGTCAATATGCCCACCCCATGGACAATTGTTTGTGGGCATGGAGCACATATCTACTTCCCGTCTGTCTGGCAGGGCTCTTGTATGGTAGCAGTAGTGGCTCCACAAGTAACACTCCATACAAAAACACAAATTGTTACAGGAACCAACCTCTCTTTCACTTACAGCTCATATACTTACATGCAGAATTGCAATAGCTCCTACCTTTACAGGAACAGGTGTCTTTTCAGCTACACGAATGGGGGAAGGGGACTTAGAGTAACTGCCCACTTTTATACTCAGTTATGATATAATCTAAGGACCTCCATCAATGCAGTCTCTAAATCTGTTGACTCACTTCAAGACCAAATCGATTCATTGACTGCAATCATACTCGAGCAGGGATGTACACTCGATGTATTTACAGCTGAAAAGGGGGGATACTGTACAATGTTGGGGGAAGAATGTGGTTATTTTGTAAATCAATCAGGTATTGTAAAAGGACAGGTAAAGAGGCTCACAGAACTTGTGGTGGAACTTGGTAAGAGATACATAGCCTCCAATTTCACTTCCTGGTCTTCTTGGTGGCCTACATTAGGTTCATGGGCCTCTATCCTACTTCTCATTTTATGCCCTCTCATCATCATTATCCTTTTTTGGCTCATAGCTCCTTATGTCTTTAAACTTTCAAGGTTGATTCAATTCAGGATCCATGTGTTCACTGCCAAAGTACTCCTCATTCTCAGCAACATCACCATGATGCGAGTTCATGTGAGGCCTACCTGTCATTCCATCAACCCTCCCAACCCCGAACATGACACCCCTATTCAGCAGAAAGTAGCCAGAGAGACACATCGTCCCTTAGCAATCAGAAGATGGGGATGATAGATTTTTCCCTATGTGAGGGCTAACATGGTACTGGAAAGCACCTCCCTTTGGCACTGGGCAGTGCCTCCCCGTGTTCTTCTTGCAAACCCAAAAGTCAAACCTCCCCCTTTTCACACATGAGCCAATGCTCCTCCAATCAGCTGTCAATACATCATTCCGCCCACCCCTTTATCTCCACCCCTGTTAAATTCCAAGTAAGCCCGTGGTTTTTTCCAGAAGCTTCTAGAGGGTGCTTGCCTCTCTTCAGCAGCCCTCCTGTGCCCACAATAAAGGCCTCTTTTCTTTCTTTCTGTTTTTTCTCTTTTTCTCTCTCATGCATTAGAGAACCAAACAGACAGCAGGGTGAATAACTGAAAATTTCCCCTTATGTACTATCTTTTACATATATGTGGGTTAATTTTCATCTTTTGCATATACATACTTTGGCTCTCCCAGTATAAGACATAAATAAAATTGCATTACTTGGATCAGAACTTTTGTTCTTCAATTAAATGGAATGCACAACATTACCTCTAGTCTCAAAGTTTCAAAATTTAATTACTTTATATAACTCAAAAATTCATATTTACTAAGCTAAGTTTAAATTGTGCCCTAATGTATAATAATCTCCTTTTGCCCTTACTATGCATTACAATAGAAAATTGACACCAACAATTTCTAAAAATAGTAAGTTAGTAAAAGTATGAGGTTAAGTAGTAATACTGTCAATACAAAAGCCTTCATTGGTTGTATTGATATTGTAAAACAAAATTTTAATATGCCCTTTCAAAATATCATAAAAGCTCACAAAGTACAATATTGGTGCTTCTAATCCAATTGGTTTAAACTAAAATTTAGCAAGTATATTAGATTTTTGGTTTATATTACAAAACACTGGTCAGAAAAGAATTAAGAGTAGCAAAACACAAATTTATTTGTAGAAATGAAATTATTTAACTTAGGTAATTTGGGAATAGGATATACAGGAAATTGAGTAACTGCAGAAGCTAAACAAGTAAGAAGAGAAGAGACTATAAGAATTTAATGATCTAAGGGCAAAACTGGAGTTAAATCAAGTAGAACCGAGCTTACCTCTTATATTACACTAAGAAAAGCCATATGAAACCTTTGGAAGTACTAACCAGAGACAGAGCAACACATTTTCTACTTAACAGAGACACCTTAAACAAAGTAAAATCTGAAGAGAATTTTATACAGCAGAGTAAGATGAAGAAGAATTAAGATTACACATGAAAGGGTTGAATAGGGGCCTGTACACTACAGAGTTTCTGTATGTTTTCTAATTGCAGTTTTCCCCACTGTTGCAGCTAATGCCAGTAAGAAATATGCAAAAGCTTCCCAATAAATTCTATCCATTATGATGTCTAAGTGAAAAGATAAAGTCTGCAGTAAGACTATTCCCAAGCACTATGTATGAATCATACATCCAAGAGTCAGAATGTTCTAGCCTTTAAAAAAAAATTTACTACTCTTTCCTCAGGGAGATTAATATTTGCCCTCCTAATTGTAGACACCTTAATGATTTCTTTGATAAAATATGGATATTTGCTAACAAATTACATAAAAACCTAAGATTTTAAAAATTAAATCAAACAATTACAGCCTCAAGATGTGAGTTTAAGATGTTTCATACAGATCTTCAAAATATGGTATTTTAGCAACTGCAAGAGATAGTCATTGTTCCTATCATGCCACACATATAACTATTCTTTTTTTCTACATAGGTACTAAAATGGTGAAATCCATGAAATACTAATGAACTTGAATACCACACTAAGTAGTTTTCACTAATAAAGAACTATTTCAAATCTAAAAATATATTAGTACAAGCCATACCAGGAAAACACTGCAAATTAGACTACTTGCATGCATAAAACATAGTAAGATTATAATTTGCACATAAAAGTAAAATGCAAAAAGAGTTCACTTCCAAGAACTTTCAAATCAGATTGCATTCTAAAAATTTTTTCTATACAAAATCATATGTACTTTATGAGATAAAAATAAACTGTCTAAAAATAGCCACAAAAACAAAACTTAAAAATTCAAATGAATTTCTAAAATTGTCTAATATGGCAACACATGATTCTTATTGCTGTTGCATATAACTCACTTGTAACCTAAAATTGTCAATTAACATGTCAAAATCAGAATGCATAATGTACTGAATTCATAGTTGTAATGATCTGTAATATATATTGGCTTTAATGCTAAAGGGTATAAACATCTGATCAACTAAAAAATACAAGTTATTAACATAGAATGCAAAGCAAATGTAATAAAGAATGAGATAAAAATTGTTGGTAAGATCACTTACACATGTTACATCTAAAATTATGATTTTAAATTTTAAATTCTTTTCAAACAGATATATCAAAGTGTCATCTTGTAACAGGATCTATGTCAGAAGCAACCATATTTAATTGGTGCCTAAAAGACAACATTTTTCAAAGCTTGTCATAATATACTACCCATAATTTTAATTTTGGTTAGCAGTGCACTAAATCTGTATAACAATTTTGATAGTACGGCCATTTTCACTATATTTGTTATCACTACTTAAGGGAAAGGGATAGCCTTACACTTTCTGTTAGCCTCTGAAATTTCCTTTTTCAGAATTATGTAGTTTTCAATGTAGAGGTATTTTTCTTCATTAGGATGATTCCCAGGTATTTCATTTTTTGGATGTTATTGTGAAAGGTGTTGTTTTCCTTATTTCTCTCAGTGACTTTGTTATTGTGTATAGGAAGTCTATTGATTTTTGGCTTTGTATCCAGCTCTGCTACTGAATTTTGTTATTAAATGTAGACATCTTTTGGTGGAGTTTTAGGGGTCTTCTATGTAGAGTATCGTTTCATCTGCAAATAACAATAATTTATTTTTTCCTTTCCTATCATTATTTCTTTTCTTTCTTCCTCTTCTCTAATTACTGTAGCTAAATTTCCAGAAATATACTGAATAACAGTGGTAACAGTGTACATCTTTGCTTGTTTCTGATTTTAGAGTGAAAGCTTTCAGTTTTTGTCCAATTTTTTTTTTTTTTTTTTGAGACAGGGTCTCACTATGCGGTTCAGGCTGATCTTGAACTCACTTTGTAGCTCAGGCTGGTCTCAAACTTGCAATGATCCTCCTGCCTCAGCCTCCCAGGTACTGGGATTTCAGGCATGCACCATGACGCCCAGGTAGATTTGTCCATTTAGTATGATGTTTGCTATTGGTTTGTCATAGATGGCTTTTATCAGAGTAAGATACAGAATATCTATTCCAATTTTCTGTAGGGTTCTTAGCATAAATGGGCAATGGACTTTGTCAAACCCTTTTTTTGCACCTATTGAGATGATCACATGGTTTTTGTCCTTGGCTGGGTTAATAAGGTGTATTACATGTATTGATCTTTGTATGTTGAACCATCTCTAGAACCCTAGGATAAATCTTACTTGGTCATGGGGTATAATCTTCTTGGTGATTTGCTGTACTTTGTTTGCCAGTATTACTTTTGTGTTTTTTTGTTTGTTTGTTTGTTTTTTTGTGCCTGGGATTGAACTCATGACCTTGCAGTTGCCAGGCAGGTGCTGTGCTGCTGAGCTGTATCCCTGGCCTGCCAGGATCTTACTGAGAGTTTCTGCATCTATGTTCATTAGGGAGACTGACCTATAGTTATCTTTTTTGGTTGGATCCTTCTCTGGTTTTGGTATCAGGGTAATGCTTGCATCCAGAAATGAATTTGGGAGTATTGCTTCCTTTTCAATTTCACTGAAGAGTTTGAGGAGTAGTGGTAATATATCTTCTTTAAATTTCTTCTAGTTTTCAATAGTGAATCCATCAGGGTCTGCCTTTTCTTTGTTGGTAGATTTTAAATTATATCTTCAATTTCAATGATTGATTACTGGTTTATTTAGAATTGTTGTATCTTCTTGTTTAGTTTTCACAATTCATATGTATCTTAGAATTATCCATTCTTCTGTATTTTCCATCTTACTAGAATACAAGATCTCAAAACAGGTACTGATGATTTGGATTTCTGCAAGATCCGCTTTGATTTCACCCTTTTCATTCCTAATTACATAGATTTAAGTCTTTTCTCTTTTGATAGTTTCCTAAGAGTGTGTCAACTTTATTTAAACTTTCAAAGAACCAACTCTGATACACAAATCTTTGTATGGTTTTCTTAGTCTTCATTGCATTACTTTCTTCTCTGATCTTAATAATAACCTTCCTTATACAAGCTTTGGGCTTGACTTGTTTTCTAGAAGCTTGAGGTTCAACATTACATTATTTGAGCTTGATTTGTTTTCCCAATACAGGTATTAATCATTATAAATTTCCCTCATAAGACTGCTTTCATTGTGTCCCATAACTTCCAGTAAGTTGTATTGGTATTATCATTTAATTGTAGGAATCATTTCTTCACTAATTTCATCTGTAATCCACTGGTTGTTCAGGGAAGTATTATTTAATTTCCATCTTTTTATTTTTTCTGGTTTCTTTTGTGACTGATTTCTAATTTGACTGCACTATGGTCTGATAATATTCATGGAATAATTTCCATTCCTTTGCATCTACTTAAGCATGTTCTATGAGCAAATATGTGGTCTGTTTTGGAGAACATCCCATGTGCAGCTGAGAAGAATGTGTATTCTGATCCCGGGGGAGGGGGTGGAACACTCTGTAGACACCTATTAGGACCATTTGCCCAACAGTTTAGTTCAATTCCAGTATTTCATTGTTGATTTTTGTCTAGCAGATTAGTGTATTTGTGACAGTGGAGTATTGAGTTCTGCCAAAACAACTGTATCAGTGCTTATTTGATGCTTCATGTCCACTAATATTTGTTTTACATAATTGTCTGAGCCAGTATTTGGCGCATTTACATTTTATTGTTATCTCTTCCTCTTAGATTTTTACCTTTACAAGGTCATAGCGACCTTCTTTGTCTGTCTTAATTAGTGTTGACCCAAAATCCACTTTCTCCACTAAAAGAATAAAACCCTTGCTTTTTTCTGGGTTCATGTTGCATGAATTGTTGTTTTCCATTGTTCAGACTTTCAGTCAATAAATCTCTTTTTGAATCAAATGTACTTCTTGTATACAGTTTATTTTTGGATCTTGTTTCTTGATCAATTGCACAGTCTGTTTCTTTTGATTGCTGAATTGAGACCATTAATATTGAGGGTTATAACTGGTATGTACTGACTTATCTTTGTTATATTATTTTCCAGTTGTTGGCTCCCTTTTATTTGCCTGTTTAATTGCTTGCCTTGTTGGTGGATTTACTGTTGAGGTTTGTGGAGTTTCAGTCTTACTTACCTGTCTTTCTAGAATGTCCTTCAGAACATTTTGGAGTACTGGTTTGATGGTCATGTATTTCCTCATACGGTCATAGAAGTATCTCATTTCTCCACCAATTCTGAATGATAGTCTTACAGAGTACATCAGTCTGGGTTGGTAACTCTTTTCCTTCAGGACTTGAAATACTTCATTCTAAGCTTGCTTTCTCTTGAGAGTTTGTGTTGAGAAGTCTGCTGTGATTCTGATGGGCTTTCCTCTATAGGTGATTTGTTTCTTTTCTCTAACAGTGTTTAACACTGTTTTTATGTTGAATTTCTAGAATATTTCTTTTGAAGAGAATAAAAGAAAACAAAATAAAACAATAAAGCCAATTTAAAAAAAACAGTGAAAGGAAAACAGAACTTCAAAACAAGATAACAGGAAATCAAAAATGGCTACTATAATGCCTCTTGTTATCTTCAAAATAGCTGCCCATATCATCAAAACTAATAAAGTCAAGCAAAACGGAACAGAATAAAAATAATCAAAACAAAACAATGAAAGCAATACAGGACTTTAAAACAAGATAAAGGAAATCAACAATAATCACAAGATGTATCTTGTTATCTTTGAAATAACTGTCCATGACATCAGATACAATAAAATCAAACCATAAAAAACAGAATAAAACCAAACCAAACAAAATAATGAAAATGACACAGTATGTCAAAACAAGATACTAGGGAATTACCAATAGCTACCACCTTCTCTTTTTAGACATTTTCTCCCATTTCACTTTCACAATATCTATTGTACATTTTGGGTTCCACTAACTCCTTCAATGTTTCATATTAGGGAAACAACATGATGTTAACCTATGCGAGTCCAAACCATTTCACCTAACAGCATGATCACAAGTTGCATCCATTCACCTACAAGAGCCTCGTCATTATCCTTCTTCATAGCTGAGTAGTTTCCATTTCATAAAAATGCCATATCTTTGTTATCTATTCTGCAGTTGATGGGCAAACTACCTCTGCTTTTTTCCAGTTCCTTATTGCATAGAGTATTGTTTTCTCTCCTTTGTCTTTCAGTCTATGAATTTCCTTTCGAGTTAATGTGTTTTTTGCATACTGCATATTGATGGATCTTGTTTCTTGATCCACTCTGCCTGTGTTTCTTTTTATTGGTGAATTAAAGCCACTGACATCAATAGTTGCAGCCAACATTCACTGTTCATCTTTGCCGTGCTTTTTTCCTGCCATTGGCTCCCTACTTTTCCCTCTATTCCATTATCTGCCCCACTTGACAATTCCACTCTGCTGCTGTTCCTGGTATCAGGGTCATTTCACTCTCTCTCTAGAATATCCTTCAGTACTCTTTACAGGGTTAGTTTAGTGGTCATCAGTTCAGTTGTTCTTTGTCACGGAAGTATCTTATTTCTCCATCAATTCTGAAAGATAGTTTAGCAGGGTACATCAATCTGGGTTGGAAGTTGTTTTCTTTCACAACTTGAAATACTTCACTCCAAGCTCTGCCTGACTTGATGGTTTCTGTTGAGAAGTCTGTCGTGATTCTGATATGTTTTTCTTTACAGGTGATCTGTTTCTTTTCTCCAGCAGCTTTTAATGTTCTGTTCTTGTGCTAAATTTCTGAGATCTTGATTACTGTATGTCTGGGTGTAGATTTATTTTGGTTATGGCTAACTGGAGTTCAATGTGCCTCAATTATCTATATGTCTGTATGTCAGTTCCTTTTAGCATTCTTGGGAAGTTTTCTGTTATTAGTTTTGTAAATAGTCTCTTTATGTCATTTGTGTTGACTCCTGCTTTTTTGCTGACACCCATCACCCTTAAATTATTGTACTTTGTATCATCTTGCAATCCACTGAACTGTTATTTTCTTGGCTTACTGCATTTTTTTTTTTTTACCATGTCTAACTGGAATTCAACATGCCTCACTTATCTGCAGGTCAAATTCTTTTTCTTTGCTTGGGAAGTTTTCTGCCATGACTTCTGTGAACAGGTTTTTATGACATTTGTGCTATCTCCTTTTTTACTGACTCCCATTGTGATGGATTAACTAATGGTCAACCCAGCTGAACTAAGTCAGTGTGGTGCTTGGTGTGGATGGTCCATCTGAGGATCGTTGCCAATAGCATAAAAGTAGAACTGGAGGGGAAGATGACATGATTTTGATTTTCCCTCCTGAAGAAATCTGTCATGCTGGTTTTCCTGATATGAACTCAGCTATTGTAACTGCTGTAAAAGCTTGCATCCTCACTGTTGCAGTGGATGGCTGCAGTTCTTTTTGGGGGAGCTCTGTTCCTTACCTTGTGTTGCTTCCTGGCTCCAGTGAAGATCCTAAACCATCTGGCACAGAGGCTTCATCTCACTTTCACAGACTTTCTACCTTCTGACCTTTGAGCTTTCCAAGTGCACGGAACATTGTTGTGGGCTCCAGGGCTCCTGCTAGACTTTGGAGGACAGGGTCATGAGCTCTAGGTCTTCAGATGAAATCATGCAGGATATTGCTATGGGATCCAGGACCTTAGCTGGATTCTTTGGATCTCTAGTGTGTGGATAGATCTCCTGCACGCTTTTGCATTTGACTCTTTGGGTATTATAAAATAATCATATATTGTGTGTCCTGCATTAAATCCTGAGTACAACACTGATCAAACTTATGTTACTTTTTGCATCATCTCGTAGCTGCTAGATTGATTTCTTGTGATCCCTTGATATTTTTAAGAAATCTTTCTTTTTATGAGCACTGTTATGGTTGATACATTGTGTCAACTTGGAAAGTTCAGAAGTTTAATTAAGAAACTCAGCAAAGGGCCAGAGTCCTCACTTCGTGAACATCGTGAGCACATGCAAGAGGAGAGAGCAGAGGTGGTGTGATTGTTACACCCACCTTGGGGGAGGGAGACCCTGCATACAATATAAAAGAGGAGAAGAAGGTTGCTCTCCCCTCATTTTTGCTCTTGCTGCTTTTGCTGTCTTCTGTTGCCATGAACTGCTGCCGCTGTGCCAATGCACCCTGCTTTGGAGCCAACTGATTATGGACTGAAACCTCCACAAACTGTGAGCTAAATAAACTTTTCCTTTCTTAATTTCGGTTGTCAAGTATTTTGTTTCAGCAATGAGAGAAAAGTAACTAAGACAAGCACAAACCACAATCCTTTTATATCTGAGATTTTGTCTTCACATTAGTTCATTCTGCTGCAAGTACTTTTGGTGGAATTTTGATCTCCTGCATATGTTTGAATTTGTTGTATGGATTACACTTCTTTCCTATGTTGGCATTCATGGTTTCCATCATTTTCCTAAGCTCCTCTATTTTTTCATCTGTATCTGATCTGGAGCTACTATGAATATCCTTCATTATGATCACCATCTCTGTAGTTATCTGAGAAATTCTTTCTGATTTGCTTTCTTCTAGAGTCACATTCATCTGGTTTTGTTATGATATTACCACTTCAGAGAGTTCAGGTGGGTGGCTTTCAGACTGTTCTACTTCATTGCCTCCTGGGTTTGCCAAGGAGGACCTAGAAGCCTAGGGTTGCATCTTATTTAAGAGCCTTCTCATTTTCTTTTTCTTGCTTTTCTTTTTTTCTTTGTTTTTCTTTTTTTAGTTTAATTCCTTAGTTGATGCTTATAAATTGCCTATGGCAAGTAGTTTTACTGCCAGTATTTAGCACCCTAGGAAACGACTAATTCTCAGAGGTATTTTCCAACTGCAGCTCACTTTTGGGTTTCGATTTTGGGTCAGGATTCTATGTCTTCAATTTATTGGGGATGAGAAGTTGCTGCCTACTTGGTCTAGCCCCTGGTTCTGTGGCACTGGCCCACAGTATTTTTTATGACCCTTGGGCAATCTTATACCAGGAAGAACAGCTAGTTAGAACAATTATGTCTCTTTGGCTAAAGTGGGACAATCAGCAGGGACGACAGCATCAAACACAGTCTAGAAAATGACAAACTGAGGTAATTATTAATTTGCCACCTTTAGCCATATGAACTTGATTTGTGGTTCTTAACAAAATCTAAAATTAACTAGTATATTATATGCAGAAAGTAAGTGCTCAATATGGCAACTTTGCCCTCAAGAGAAAATTTTAAAAGGTCTGGGGGAAATACAGAAAAACAAAAGAGGACAAGATTAGAAGCAAGGCTGGAGGACAAAAGAAGATCACACAAACTGGTAAACTGGTGAAGAAGACAGGAGGCAAAGAGAGAAGGGAAAAATAAGAACAGAATAGAACAGTAACAACAAAAAACTAGAAACCAGGTCCACACTCATAGACAAACAAGAACAAACAATCAAGAAAAAACAAACAGAAAAAATCAGGAAAGAAAAAGGAAAAGAGATTTTTAAAAATGTCTCCTTCAAGGTGTGTCTCTGCTGTCACTGATCAACAAAGTGGACAAACAGAGTCAAGATCTATGTTGATTAATTCCAGCAAGCCAGCTTTATGGCAGGACAGTGGGCAATCCTGGTGAGCCTGCACCTTTAGTCACACTGAAGTTCAGGCTGTTGTCTGCTAATAAGGCTGGAACCAGACCAATGTAGCCAAAACCCGACCAATGTAACCTTCAACAATCTGTTTGCCTTTTGCTGATTTGAACTTGACCCCTTGACCTCCTTCCAACATGAGCTCAACTCCGTGCCCCTGATGCTGGTATCCACTACATGGAGCCAGCAGTTGCTCTGAGTCCTGAGCTCAGTTGGCATTTCTCCCAGATGGTTCTTGGTCAACTGCTCTCACCTCTGGGACATCTGAATCCAAATAGCACACGAGGCACTGAAGTTGGCTGTGTCTACTGCTCCATTCTAATGGTGTGATTTTTCAGTAGAGGCTTCTGAGGTTACCAATAGTCATTGTGCATCTGCACATTCAAGTCACCCATCTCACATAGTGAATCTAAGCTCACAGACAAAGTGCCACGCAGACTACTCCCTTTTTGTTAAATTCGCTGTTTTTCCCATGGGCTTCATTCTCACTTCAGATCCTTCCTGTGTCCCAGGGACCCACTGTCCTCCTTCTTCTCCTCACACTGCTATATTCCAGTGTCTGCACATCAAATCTTGACAAGGCTCTTTCTTAGATATTTATTCACCACACTGTCATTTTCCTGGAAGTTTGCTATTTTCTTTGAAAACTATGAAACTATTTATGCCTGACATGTTTAGGATCAAGGAAAACACAATGACCAGCTAAGATTCTGTGCCTCGAGTGACATTGTAGTAGCTGTATAACTCATCAATAACATCTACTCCAAACTTATTTTTGTTGTAAAATGTGGCTATTTCTGTCTTCACTTGTATTGAGAATTCACTATCAATCTTTTTTGTTTGTTTCTTGTTATAAAGGGTTTCCCTACATAGTCCGGGGTAGCCTTGAACTCACTAGGTAGCACAGGCAGACCTTGAACTTACATGATTCTCCTGCTGCAGCCTCCAGAGTGTTATGACTACAGGCATGCACCAACATGCTCAGCTTCACTATCGATTTTATCATCATGGCGTAATGCTGACAGTATTAATACTACTTTGTTTCTCCACATAGTAGGTCAATGTTATGGCTTTCTGAAATCCAAAGTTTCCACTATGCATTTCTCTTTTGTGAACTTGCTACATTTTTTCAGAAATATCCACTCTGATTTTGCAAATAGTTCCTGTGCTGGTAAACAAGTGTTTTTTGTTTTGTTTTGTTTGTTTGCTTTTGTTTTTTTGCAAAGGAAACATAAATGAGTAACTCATGAACTAATTGCTAAATGTGACATTTGGGTTACTTTTCAAAATAGGTGCAACAAATCTGTTTACAATGCCTTATGGATTATTACTACACAAATAAAGACCTAGTGGCTGAGTTCCACAATAAATTTCTAAACTCAAGCTGTAAAATGTCTTTGCATCTACCAGGGCAGATATTTTTATACCATATTTGGAAGGTTCATTTGGTATATATTGCCAAAACCTTCAACAATCACAAAATTATGCAAGGTGTTTGTCAACTGTCACACATTCAGACAGTATATACACTGTTTGAAGTTCAAAACAAAGCTTTCAAAAAATGAGCAAATAGCAGCCAAATTGTCAGATTCTTTTATTTTCTTCTTTCTTGGCAGGTCTTTTGTTATCAAAATGCAGGCAATTTTGAAAGAAACCAAATCTCTTGAGTGTCATTATTGTTCTAAAAATCTCAATGCCACATCAGTCACTTATCCATAAATTCTTTACATTTTGACTAGCATGATTAGAATGATAAAAGACCTGCTATTTCAGACAGTAAGGTGTTAAATATATTTTTGAGTATTACTATTGATGCATAGAGAATGTTTTACTTGTATTTCATTATTAGTGTATTTCAAAACATCTTGTAGCACATCACCCATTACGAAAAATTTTCAACACTGAATCACAGTGTTGGCATTCCAACCAATATGTTTCACCCCTGGGAAGAACCTAGTAACATTTCCCAACCTAGTTCTAACACTGAATCATTCAGATATACACTATCACTTTGTACCATTTTGACTGGTCAAATATTTATATATGTTAACTGTTCTCTTAATCATCTGAATCCAGGATCCACTCTGTACTTCTCTCTCATATATTGCTAACTGTCATACATTGCCAACTTCTTTGGTTTACATGATCAAAGCCATCATCGGAGGTTGAACCACCTGATGACTCACTTTCAAACTCCCGCCCAAATTGTAAAAGCAGACTTTCACATGGTATTGTACTGAACTAGACTAATTCTACAAGAAAAATCAAAAGAAAACATGCAATTAAAAGAAAAACACCTCTAAATACAGAAAAAAGTAACAGCACATAATATGGGTAAAATTCACACTTTTATACTTTGACATATGTGCATGCATCAAGTTGTTGGTCGCACTGAGTGGATGAACACAAAGATTGCTTCCTATATTCCTCCAGTTCAGCTACTGAGACACACAGCCAGCTACCATTAAGCTAAAGTACATATTTTCATTAGAAAAATACAAGCAGGTGTTTTTAACCCACCATAATGCCCCGTGGGTATAAAATCAAAATGGATCAAAGACTGACATGTTCAAGTAGAATCAATGTACTCGAAGATAAAATAGTAAAATTCTTCAAGACAGACATAGGTAAGAACTTTTTTAACAGAATCTCAACTGCTGAAGAAATAGTACCAAGAATCAACAAATGGGGTCATATAAAATGAGAAAGTTTCTGTGCAGCAGAAGAAACAACCTTCAAAGTGAAGGGACAATCTATGGAATGAGAAAAAAAGTTTTGCCAAGACATACCTAGGACTAATAACTAGAATATATAATGAACTCCAAAAAATTAGAACCCCCAAAATAAGACTCAATCCAAAAATAGACAACTGAAATGAAAAGACATTTTGTAGAAAAATACTATAGAAGGCTAATTAATGAACGAAAAATGTTCAGTATCACTGGTTATTAGGGAAATGCAAACTAAAATAACACTACAATCCCAACTTACTCCAGAAAGAACAGCTATATGAAATCAAATAACAAATGTTGGCGAGGCTTCAGGGAAAAAACAATCCTTCTACACTGAGGATATAGAAATTAGTATGGAGAATCCTCAAATAATTGAACCTAGAGATTCTATTTGACCCCTATTCCTCTATTAGGTATTTGCCCCAAAAGACATCAAATTGTCATGATACATGGACACCCATGTTTACAGCAGCACAATCTATAATAGTTAAATCTTAGAAATAGCCCATATGTTCATCAACAGATGAATGAATAAAGAAAATGTGGTATTTATACACAATGGAGCACTATGCTACTATAAGAAGGATAAACTCAAATTATCTATAGGAAAATGGATGCCCCTTGAGAGCAGAATGTTAACTGAAACAAATCTGACACACAAACTTAAATATCACAATAATTCTTTTATATGCAATGTGTTAAATTCAATGTGTTAATAAAGAGGAGAAAAATGATACATAATAGGATTCTGTCCCATAGACTATTCTCAAATGAGAAGTGGAGCAAAAGATAGAGGGAGGGTTGGTAAAGATGTTAAGAAAAAACCGAGATGTGTTACATATTTGCACCAACTCCCCATAAAAAATGTTATGATTATTTATTCCAAAAATGTACTACAAAATAAAAATTGAGGGAAATAAATAAGCAAATAAATGAGATAGGGCTTCATTAAGGAGACGCCTAATCACCTAAATTATAATTAAAGTAAATATGAGAAAAAAATGCAAGAATATTGCAAAACTCAACAGAACTAGGTTTATCTTATGGATGCATCAGAAGCAAATTATTTTGCAATGTTAAAATTATAAATACATAAATGACAATATCTATTACTCTCCCCTTAACGCTATTACAATTGATATTGAAGAGGGAAAATTAAAATTTCAAATAAAAGCCTGCCCAGGCAGGTTACCTGCTAAAACCAAGAGGACATGTGCAACAGGCCCAGTAACAGAATACTCCTTCCTTTGTGTAAACTCCTGTCTTTCCTGCCCTTGTGTAACTGATGACCTTACAAAGTAATAGGACATTTCTTCCTTTGTATAACTGATGCTTCGTATAACTGACAGCCTTATGATGTAACCTGAAATGTTTAGACTCCCCCAGCAACCCATGATGGCACCCAACCCTCCAATCATGTGGGCCCAATGTGCCTTTGTATGTCCCAGGCTTACTTTCCTTTTAAAAGCCCTGAAGTCCCACCAGTGGGCATCTGACTGTTGAGGAGAGATCTTATTCAGAAACCACTGGTGTAATAAATTGCCTCCTTAACCTCCTAGGTGCTATTTTTTTCCCATGTTTGGTCTGTTTTCCCTAACAATATAACTAATATTGCATTTGTGACAATATTTATTACTCTCCCCCAACACTATATTACAGCTGATAAAACAGGTAGTAATTTAGAATATTCAATGAATTTTATTTCATGGAATAAAACTAAGAGAATGGGGCTTTTGTATGTTGGAAAATAATCTTACTTTCATAATAATTCCTTTTGTCTCATTACAAAAAATCATTTAGATCCTAATCTATATTTCTAAACTTACCTAAAAAAAAGTAAGATCAATTCTTTCACCTACTATAAGTTTTTTATCATTTCACTTCAGAAATAACATCTGCACTTATTATTTTGATATTCAAACTGTAACATAGTTATATCTTAGTTACAAACATATTTCATTTTCATCTTCATATTTCATATAATCCTGCTGTTCTATCATCAAGATATATCTAATTATGGGTCAATCATTAAACATACCTTGCATATTCATACTTCCAGCCTTTCATTCATGCCCTGGGTCTCAAATACTATCATCACTTCCTGCTCATCTTCTAAAATCTATTCAATTTCTAAGAACCCTAAAATACCTCTTGTATATAAATACTTCCTAAATTCTCTCTCACCAGAAAGTTTTAACAATATTTGCACAAATAAATAGTATTTGCATTATATTTCCTTTCTGGTGAACATATCAACTTTTAATTATAAATATTTAGGGATGTAATTATTATCTCATGGAAGAGATTATGAGCTTAATCATATTTATCTCTCATTGCTAAAGGGAAGGAACTATAGTTAGATTTACATACTATTTTAGTTATTTTAGTTATTTATGTATCTCTTGACCTTTTTACTACTTTGTTCTTTACTGCTTTGTTTTTCAGCAAAGTAATATTTTTAAATATAGTATTTTCATTTTTTAAATGTTTATTTTCCTTATTGATTGCCCTAGAGCTTACCAAATACATCTTCACTTATCACAATCAGCTTCACATTCACAACTTGATTCCAATGAAATATAAAAACATATACAGTTTGTTGTGCTTGACCTTTTTGATATTCTTATTATATATATTATATCTATGTTATAAGCTCAGTATTATATTATCGTAATTGTTACTTTATATAACGTCCTTTAAGGAAGGGAAGAGGAAAAAAAGACATCACGTATATGTTATGCAGCTTTTGTTATATTCGGGGCTTTGGTATATTCAGTTGTGTTATTTTGTTAGCATTTTTGACTCTCCTCATTTGTGACCTAGAGTCATTTCTTTACCTTAGTGCAGCTTTGTTACTGCTCACCTACATGCTTGTCGCTTGTGCTTCCAGATAGTTTCAGATACAGATTTAACCTTAAAGAGTTCTGGAAGGAACATCACAACATCCTTTCCTGAATGGGGTTCATTGAGAAATTCTGGGCCAATGTCTCTCTAAGGACACTGAGATCTGCTGTATACAGGAGAGAGATTTTGAAGGCTGTGCAGAGGAGCCTGAGTTACAACCAGCCCTTGCCAATGAATTTAGTTCATAAATCAAGGACCCACTAAACTTTAAATTCCATCACAAGAACAAAACTTTAAAAGATACTAGAGAAAGGCAACAAATCATATGCAGAGGAAAACCAATAAAGATTACAACAGACTTCTCCACACTAACTTTAAAGGCCAAGAAAGTATGGAGTGAAGTGTCTAAGCCCTAAAAGATAACAACTTTCAACTGTGGCTTATGTATCTGGCAAACTCACCTTTAAAGCTGATGAGAAAATAAGGTATTTCCACAACAAGGAGTATCTCAAAAAATTTATGACAAAACCAGAGTAAAAAACAAATTTAAGCACCTCAAAGAAAAGGAAAATGAAGCCAACAATGCCAATATGTCAAAAAGGAATGAACACACCTGGTGGAATGAGCATTTAAGTAAAACAGGAAAAATATTAAACTCATCAACAATAGTCAAATAATGCATTGACAGGAATAACTCAATACCTCTCATAATAATTCTCAATGTGAATGGTCTCAATTCCCCAATCTTAAGACAGAAACTGGTAGAATGGGTCAAGAAAAAAAAAACAATACACAGCATATGGGAAACATATTTAATTCAAATGGTACTCAGAGTGTCAAAATCAAATGAAAGAAAACAGTATTCCATGCAATGGAAATCCAAGAAAAAGCAGGAGTTGCTGTCCTAATTTTGGACAAAGTGGACTTCAAGCCAAGACTAATCAGAAAATATAAAGAAAGTCACTATATATTAATGAAGGAAACAACAGGAAGAGTCAACAATAATAAATACATATACACAAAATGCCACTGCACCCAACTTCACAAAACAAATACTAGTGGACATGAAAAATCAGATGATCACCAATGCAATTGTAATGGGATATCTTAGTACCTGTCTTGGTTTCTTTTCTCTCATTGCTAAGACAAAATACCTGACACCCAAAATGAAGGAAGAAAAGATTTACTTAGCTCACAGTTTGTGGAAGTTTCAGTCCATAATCAGCTGACTCAAGGCAGGGTGGCATGGTAGATGGCAACAGTTTATGGTGGCTGCAAATACCAAAAGCAAGTACAGCAAAAAAGGAGGAGCACCAAGAAAAGACTCTTTCTCTCACTTATATTGTATGTAGGCCACACACACTTGAGTGTAGCACTCACACCCATAATCCCAGCATTGGACCATGAATCATTCACAAACTCTGGAAGCCTGCCCAGATGACTGCATAAGGCTCTAGGGGAACATCCAGAAACAAGCATAACAGTACCCCAGTATCACAAAGGGGCAGATCAAGTAGGCAAAAATCGACAAAAAATATTAGAGATGAACCAAACCTTTGAACAAACGTATACAATATGTTCTTAGAGTGCTCCTCGCCACAACAGAGTAAACATTCTTTTCAGTACCACATGGGACTTCTTCCAAAATACACTATCACAACATATTAGCCCATAGAGCATGTTGAAATAAATGCAAAAGAACTGAAATCTTTCTATGCACATTATCAGACTACATTGCAGTGAGACTAGAAATTAATGCCAAAAGACACCAAAGAAAATACTCAAACTCATAGAAATTAAATAATACCATCTTGTATAATCAATGGGTCACTGATGAAATTAAAGAAGAAATCAGACAGTTTCTATAATCAAACTATAGTTCCATCACATATCTAAACATATGGGCCACAATGAATGCAGTGCTAAGAGGGAAGTTTATAGCAATGAAGTCTCACATTAGATAGGCTCAAATAACCTAATGATGTACCTCTAGGTTTTAGAAAAACAAGAATGAATCAATCCAAAATCTAATACAAGGAATGAAATTATAGAGATCAAGTTAGAAATTAATGAAATTAAAATTTAAAAAATACAAAGAATCAATGAATCAAAAAGTTGGTTCTTTAAAAGACTGAACAAAATAGACAAATATTAGCCAATATTATTTTTTAAAAAGGAAAGAGAAGACTCAATATCACACAATTAGAAATGAAAAGGCCAAATTGCAATGGATTCAGCTGAAATCAAGATTATTGGTAACTATTTTGAGAAACTGTATGCTAATAAAATAAAAAAATCTGAAGAAATGGATAAATTCCTAGATACATATGAACTACCAAAACTGAACCAAGAAGATATAGAAGTTTTAAATAAGAGAATATCAGTTAGTAAAATTGAAGAAGTAATAAGCTACCAAATAAGAAATGCCCAGGTCCCAATGGACTCACTGTTGAATTCTAGAAGAGCACTACACAAGATGTAATACGAATAGTCTTCAAATTACTTAATGAACTCAAAAGGGGATGTGGAGCATGGTGACACACACCTTTAATTCCAGCACTCGGGAGGCTGAGGTAGGTGGAGCATTGTGAGCTCGAGGCCAGCCTGGGCTACAATATGAGCGCAAGGCCAGCCTGAACTACATAGTATAACCCTGTCTCAAAATACTAGGGCCGGGAGTTTGGCGCAGTATCTTAAGTGCCTGCCTGGTAGGCGCAAGGTTGTGAGTTCAATCCTCAGTGCCACAAAAAAAAAAAAAAAAAAAAAAAAAAAAAAAAAAAAGAAAACAAAAGGGAAGCCAATGCTATTCCTATAAGCAAGTATTATCCTGATTTCAAATTCAGAAAAAGACCCAACTATCAGAGAGAATTACAGACCAAACTCATTAATAAACACAGATACAAAAGTTCTCAAAAAAAAAAATATCAGCAAACAGAACACAACAAACCATCAAAAGAGCACACATCATGACTAAACAGGATTAATTCCAAGGATACAAGAATGATTTAACTTACCTAAACCAATAAAAGTAATAAGTATAAGCAAGGACAAAACCTATATGCTCATCTCAATAGACACACACAAACAAAGCATTTGACAAAATTCGGCATCCTTTCATGATGAAAAAAGCCTGAAGAATATAGTAACAGAGGGTCCTTATCTTAATCTGATAAAAGACATCTATGAAAAAAATCCATGACCAACAGCACACTTAATGGAGAGAAGCTAAGACCTTTCCCTCTAAAATCAGGAACAAGATGAGGATGCCTGCTATCACTACTTTTGCTCAACATAATTCTAAAATACTAGCTAGAACATTACGGCAAGAAAAGGAAATAAAGGGGATATGGATAGAGAAAGAATAAATTAAATTATTATTTGTAGGTGACAGTCTTCTACATAGAAGACTACCCAAATCTCCACCAAAAGACTTCTAAGTCTAATAACCAAATTCAGTAATGTAGCAAGATATAAAGTCAAAAATCAAAAATCAATAGCATTCTTGTATACTAATAACAAACTCACTAGGAAGCAAATTAGGGAAACAATACCTTTTATAATAGCATCTGGAAAAATAAAATAGTTAGAATTTAACATAACCTATGAAGAGAAAGATCTCTACAATGAAAACTATAGTAATCTAAAAAAGGAGATTCAAGAGGGTATCAGAAAATGGCTAAGCTATTCCCCGTTCCTGGAGAGGCAGAACCAATAGAGTTAAAATGGCCATACTTCCAAAACTGTTAGCAATCTCAATCAAAATATGAATAACATTCCCTATAGAACTGGAGAAAGCAACCTTAAAATTCATATGGAACCAGAAGAGAACTAGAATACCAAAAGCAACTTTGGGCAACAAGGGAAAGGCAGGGGCCATCACAATCTTAGGCCTCAAGTTATACTACAGTGCCACAGTGCTTAGAACAGCATAATATTCACACACGCACACACACACACACACACACTCCAAACAGAATCAGTGGAACAAAATAAAAGATACAATACCACCTCCAGGCATACTTACATGATTTTTGACAAAAGGGTTAAATTCCTTCACTGAAGGAAAGATACTCTCTTTAACAAATGATTGTGAATAAACTGGCTGTCCACATGCTGGAGGTTGAACTTAGACCCATATCTCTCACAATTCACTAACTAAAAATCAAAATAGATCAAATATGTCAACAATAGAAAGCAAACATTTAATCTGCCAGAAGACAAAATAAGTAAAACTCTTGAAGACACAGGTGTAGGCAAAGACTTACTGAATAAAGCCCCAGTTACACAAGAAGTGCAGTAATACAAGAATGAAAAAATGGGATTTCATTAAATTAAAAAGTTTTTACACAGCAAATTAACTACTGACAAAGTGAAGAGACAACCTAGAGATTGGAAAAAAAGTTTTTGCCAGTTGTTCCTCAAAGGACTAACATTTAGAATATATAATGAGCTCTCAAGAATTAGAGTCCCCAAGTTTAAAGATCCAATAAAAAAACTGGCATCTGAAATGAATAGACACTTCTGAGATGAGGAAATAAATACAATACTGACCAATAAATACATGAAAAAATGTCCAATATTACTGGCCATTCAATAAATGCAAATTAAAATACCATTAAGATTTCACCTCAGAAAGAATGGTTTCATCAACAGATCAACTAATATCAAATGTTGGCAAGGCTGTAGGGAGAAAGGAAACCTACTTCATTGTTGATGGGACTGTGAACTGATACAACCATTATAGAAATCAGTGTAAAGGTTTCTGAAACAACGAAAAATACAAATTCCACTTGAATCGCAACTATTCTTCTTTGGGGTATTGTCTTGGTTACTTTTCTCTTGCTACTGAGACAAAACACCTGACACCCAAAATGAAGGAAGGAAAGGTATATTTAGCTCACAGTTTATGGAGGTTTCAGTCCACAATCAGCTAGCTCCAAGGCAGGGTGGCATGGCACAGATGTAATACTTCAAGGCAGCAAAAGACAGCAAAAGCAGCAAGGGCAAAATCAGGGGAAAGTCTCTTTCCTTCCTTATACTGTAAGTAGGCTACCATCCCCTACGGCAGGTGTAACACTCACACTATCTTCCTTTTCCTCCTCTTGCTCACAGTGAGGATGTTTATAAAGTAAGGACCCTGGCTCCCTGATAATTTGCTTAGCTAAACTTCTAAATTCTCAAGTTGACACAATGTATCAACCATTATAATCTACCGCTTGTCAACTTGATAACCAGACACAGTTCTTTAAGCAGGCTTACAGACACAAAGACATGCTTGTTTTTATCATTTCACAACTTGAACACTGTAACACATGTTTAACAATCCTTAAGAACCAGTATTAAGTCTATCAACATAATACTACATTAGAACTATAACATTTTGCCCTTGGCCCTCCAAAGACTCATGCATATCCCTTTATGCAAAAGGCATTTAGCCTATCTATAGGAGTTGCCAATATCCTAATAGATTTAGCACTGCTGAAAAGTTCAAGTCCAAATTTCTTCCAAGATGTTAGGCAAACTCTTACCTACAAGTCCCTGTACAAAAGAAAAGTTAAACATTTCCAACATTAACTGCACAAGATAAACATTACCATTCCAAAATTACAAACATGGAGTTATAAAGGATAGGGACCAAAGCATGTCCAAAATCAAGGAGGGCAAATGTTAAGTCCTATAGTTCCATACTCAGCATCTGAAACAATCTGTAGCAAATTGTGAGCTCCAAAGAGCTTACATGACTCCACTCCTATGGCACTTCTGGTGGTTGTAGCTCTCAAGCTTCTCTGTTAGGTCCACTCTACTCTCTCCTTGCAGGTTTCCTCAAATGATCCACATTCCTGGCTTCTAAAAAACTTCTGGGGTCTCCACTGCACCTTTGTCTTCACACTCACAGCTTCACACACTGGCCTTTTAGGGGCACACAGCCTAGCCTCTCAGCTAGCCTCCTTGTAAAATTGGGATGGAAGCCTTTTTAACTTCTTCTTCTGCCTTCCATATGCGCCTAAAACCAGCGCCATGTGGATGATGCTAAGGTCTGCTGCCAGCTGGAGCATTACCTGAGCTTCCCTTTCTCTTGGTTGTATAGGTCAAAAGCATGGATCAGTGAGAACTCTGAATCCAATTCTGAGAAACAAATTTTCTATGCTGCCGCAATTCTGCAATATGGTGCAGCATCACCATTCTAGAACATGTTACTCCGCATTTCTCTCCTCACAGCAAAGTCTTTCACTTTAACAGTTTTTAGGCTGCAGAGGGTGGTGACTTGCTTCTTTTTGTAATGCTTTCAGGCCATCTTTTACATCATTCAGGCCATCTTTTACATTATTCTGTTCCTTTTCAGCAATCGAGATCTCCTCAGCTCTATCATTGCAATCCATAGCTTTACTGGAGTTTCCTTTTTGGCCAAACTCACAACCATCTTACTGGGCTCTTTGCTCTTGATTCACAACATAGATCTGGTTAAAAGCCCCCAACAATAGCCATGCCACTGTCTCAACATTTGACTGCCTTGAAATTTCTTCTGCCAAGTTAATTAGTCCACCACTCTTAGTCTCAGGCAAAGTCTCTAAACACAAGCAAAATGCAGGCAAACTTTTTTCCAAGTCATAACATACATCATCTGGAGTCCAAAACCCAATGTGGTCCTTCTTCCCAGCAGAAAATTCCTGCGCCTGGTCTTTACCAGCAGGATCTCTACCAGCCTTCTGGTTCGTTGAGCCCTGACCAGAATCTCCCATACAGAATAGCCTAAGACATTCCAGCTATACTCTTTCAGGCAACATCTTCAAACCTTTCCAAACTGCTTCCATAATCCATTCCCAAAGGCTCTTGAACCACATGGTCAGGTAGTCACAGCAAAGACCCCACTCCTGGTACCAAATTCTGTCCTGTTTACTTTTATCTTGTTGCCGAGACAAAATACCCAACACCCAAAACTAAGCAAGGAAACGTTTATTTAACTCACAGTTTGTGGAGGTTTCAGTCCGTAATCAGAGTGGCATGGCACAAGGGCAATACTTCAAGGTGGCAGAAGACAGCAAAAGCAGGAAAACCAAAAGAGGGGAAAGTAAGCCTCTTTTCTCCCTTACATTGTAAGCAGACTACCACCCCATAGGGCAGGTGTAGCACTCACACCATCTCTGTACCCTACTCTTGCACAGGAAGAAGATGTTTACAAAATAAGGACCCTGGTTCCTGCTGAGTTGCTTAAACTTCTAAAGGTCTCAAGTTGACATAGTGTATCAATCATTGCAGGTATCTTCCCAAAAGTGTAAAAACATCATACCAGAGTTGTGGGAGAACACCAAGCTGCGCTTTCCTGAGAAGTGAAGCCCCTTGCCTGGATCTTTACCTGACCTCTACTTCAACCCTATTCACTGTGATATGTAGAGATTGCTATATAGAAGCAGATATCCCTTAACTGGCCAAAAGAATGTAACTGAGTGTGCTATACTGCTGGGTGGGAGACTGATACCTTTTGTGGGGGTTGTCAGTACACAGCAATTTATGTTTACTAGTGTTTATAGTAGCACAATTCGTAATTACTACATTTTGGAGACAGCCTATATGCCCATCAAAAGAAGAATAAAGAAAATGCAGTATTTATACACAGTGGGATTCTGCCATAAAAAAGATAACCTTGACATACTGGTAGAAAAATGGATATGCACCTTGAGACTATAACGTTAAGTGAAGTAAATCAGATGCAGAAGCTTAAATGTTCCATGATTTCCCTTACATGAAAATGTTAATAGAAGAAAGAGAGAGAAAGAAATGTTATTCTACCCTAATTGTTTTTGCTTTTGATTTCTCATTTCATTCCAATTATGTGACAGCTCACTTCGCAGAATTTCCATTTCTTTGAATATGTTGTCTTTACTGTTGCATAAGTACGATGTTTTGAATTTTTTAAAAATTCCCCCCAAAAATTGAGGTTAAAGAAAACAATTTTTTAAATATTGACTTTATATCATGTATCTTACTGAATGCGGTTTTTATTTATCATTAATTTGCTTGTTTGCTATGCTGATATTCATATCATCTGATAGCAATGTTTTTTCTTTTCATTTCAATGTTGTAACCTATTGCTTCTTTTCCTTATTTTATTCTGTTGACAAGAACTGCAGAAAAATCCTGAATAGTACTTATAGTAGTATGCATCTCTGTCTCATTTCTGAATTTTTGACATTGCACCTTTCAGTATCTTCTTCGCTAAAAATTTTGTTATAGGTAGTATCTACTCATATCTTGCAAAGCTCTGTATTTTAAAAACTACCAATAAATACTGAATTAAAACAATAAAAAATGAAAATGAAAACAAATTCTTTAAACATCTAAAAAGAGTAACTGTCTGATAATGCAGAGGATACTACATTGGCATTGTATTTTTAACACCAATATGTCATGTCAGAAGAAAATTAGCAATATATTTAAAATATTTAAAAGAAAGAAAAGATTACTGAATGATTTTATGCCCAGGAAACTAATATCAAAAGATATTCCCATGATTCATGCTTGAAGAATCTATTACAGAATGAGCTTTAGATAACCAAAATATAACAATATATGAAATGGGATAATCGTCAATCACAGTGCTCTCCAATTTGCTTGGAAACCTCCTGCCCATGTATTCATTTGGCTTGCCTCAGTTTCACCTCTTTGAAGTCTGCAGAAAGAACTTCACTAACAAATTTTTCTATCAGTTTTTTGTTTAATCCCCCATCACTCTACCACACAGCACACTGTTTTTCTTTTTCTTTTGTCTGTTGACTGTCTTCTCTCCATGGAGGTGTACACACTGCTCCCCTTTAAAGTCAGGATTGCCTTTGTTTTCTTTGTTGCATTCACCAGCACCTAGAACATGTCCAACCTTAATAAATACTATTAACAAACATTCACTGAAAGTATAAATGGATGAATCCTAACTGGTTGTTATTCATATTTAGTTTAACTTATCCCTATTAGCTAACATTATTTATTCTGTTCTTCCTTTCTACTGAATATATACTATCTTTAATTTGAAAGAAAGGTCTACAGCATATGGCATGAGGAAATGCTGAGCATTTATTTGCCTGCAATTCAGGAAATGAAGACAAAAGATTTGGACTTTGTTAATTTCATTTTATGGCTGCTGAATTGCAGTTAACATAACTCTCTCTTTCATGGCTGTCATGTGTTGAGCAGATTTCCTTTGCTATAATTTCTGTAAAATACGGCAAGTTTTCAACCATATAGGTTCATTTATATACTTTCCAATATTTGTTACTTGTCATACGTATTGCATAGTATTTACTTTAATCAAATGTGTGTGTGTAAGAGAAAATAAGAGAAAGGTTTATTTTTATCTACATGTTCATAATTTCCAATGTTCCTCATTCATTGCTATTTTCGTTCTTCAATCAGGAAAATGGGTTTGGTGGCGCAAAATTCCCTACATTTTCCCTTATCAGACCTAAAGGATATTTCAGTGAATGAAGAATTCTGAATTGACAGGTTTTCTTTTCATTTTTTAGTACTTTAAAGACTGTTCCACTCTACAACATCCCTGTTTTCTGATGATAAGTGTACACTTATTCAAATCATTGTCCTTTTATCAATATCTAATTTTTTCTGCCTGATTTTAAGATTTTCTCTTTATCTTTGGTTTTTTCAAATTTTTCTACAATATACCTAATTAGTTCTCTTATTAACTTATTCTGCTTGGAGTTTACTAAATTCTTTTAAACCACAAATTTATATTTTATCAAATCTGGGAAGTTTTCCAATTTTTTTTTTTTTTTTTGTACCAGGGATCGAACTCACAACCTCGTGTGTGCCAAGCAGGTGCTCAGGCCACTAAGCTAAATTCCCAGCCCTATTTTTTGAGACAGGGTTTCACTATGCAGTTCAGGCTGGCCCTGAACTCACTTTGTAGCCCAGGCTGGTCTCGAACTCACAAGGAACCTCCTGCCTCAGCCTCCCGAGTGCTGGGCTTACAGGCATGTGCCACCATGCCCGGCTCTTTCCATCATTTTTTCAAACACTTTTTCTGTCCTATTCCCTGAGCTTAGAATATTAAACATTTCACAGTTGCCCTACACATCTCCATTGTTTTGTTCCTCCCCCCTCCACCCAGTATTTTAAGTCATTCTTCCAATATTTATATTAATCTGTATTTAGCTAATTTATTTCTCAATTATATCAAATTGTCAGTAAGTCTACATGGAGATTTTTTCTTAAACTTCAGATATATTTTTCAACTCTAAAATTTTTATCTGATTTTATTTCATGGTTGGTACTTTCTATCATTTAATTCATTAGAAATAAATTTTCTTTTACTCCACCGATTATGAAAGCTCTCATGTGATATTTCCAACATTTGAGCTACCTTTAAGTTAGCTGGTATTGATATTCTCTTCCCCTGAGAATATGTCACATTTTCCTGACTTTTTAGGGTATTCATTCTAGTTACTTTTAATTATACACTGATGGCCAGCATGGTCAATCTGCAGACTACATAGTTTTAAAAGACTGACATGTTTGAATTGGGAAATGTTTCACTACTCTATCAACTAAAAGTGGTATTTCAGTTCTCAGTTCAGTTTTAAAACCTTAACTTACAATCCATTATCAGTTTACTGAGCTTATACATGCTTCCAGGGGTTACTCAGTGATCTGTGTGGAAATGTTTTTAAGTATATAATCAAACCCTCTTCTGGCAGCTTCTTTCCTGAGGTTCGCTATCAATTTCCAGTTTGTGTAGGATGTTCCAGTAGTTTTGACCCTAATTTTTTGAGAAAAATTGTCCTGTAAAAATAAAAATTGGAAATTTAAATCCCTACTGAACAGCTGCTCCAGGTTTGGTCGGCCCTCAAAAACCTGCCTGCTTTCATTCAGTCCCCAGATTTCTCCAACTGCTTTCTGTATTATGTCTGTAGTTTACAGGTGGCTATTTGTACCAAGATGTGTTTGTTAGAAGTTTACCCCTTTACCCTCCAAGGTTATTATTAATCTGGCAGATTGCTTTATGCTTTTACTTTGACCAGCCAGGCTTTTGTCATAATATAATAAGCTTATAAAATTATTATGTTATGATTACCTGGAGGACAAAAAAACAAAATATTGAAATATCTAGCAATGGAGTTTAATTACTTGCCACATAAGACAATAGGACAATGAGAAAATGTCTAAGAATTTTAAAATACCAAAACTTCCTTAAAATATATTTTGCAACCTTAGGTCAAAGACCACCCAGACAATTTAAAAATGTCACCCAGACGTTTTATGTGTTCAGAGTTGGAACACTTTGGGAAGGTGACTGGATTATGCAAGCACTATACTCTGAATGTACTATTAGGAGGAGTGGCATGGTTGAAGAGGGAGGGTCACTGGAGGCACGATCTGGAAGAGTATATTCTTGTCCTAAAATCCACCCTTCTCTCCCTCCCTCCTTCCCTCTCTCTCTCCTTCCTGGCTGTTACGAGTTGAAAAGTTTTCCCCTACCATGTCCTCCTTCCCAACAATTTCTGCTTTGGAGCCAGCTATAAACTGAACTTTTCCTTAAATTGCAGGTCTTGGATATTTTGTTCCAGTGATGGGGAAGTGGCTAATACATCACTTTAAATGTAAAACTTTATAATCTTGTAGATATTCAATAATCTCAACCAAACAGAGTTCTAAAAATAATAAAATAAATTTTACTTTACTATACAATTTTTAAAATATAGAGGATCTCACTGTAACTTTATATCTAAACCCAATGATGTGATACATGATACCCAGTCTTATTTATTGTTTTAAAAATAACCAAGCACAGAAAATTCATTAACAAGCTATGCTCCTCAAAATCAGGCATTTGACAGAAAGAAAACAGTTTAGTCTAGAAACCAATAGGCCAAAGTCAGTAAAAACAGACTCCACAGTGTACGTGTGTATACTTTGATGACATTATTTGGGTTGGGGGAAGTAACTTGTTCATGATAGCGCCCAACGTAGACATACTTTGTATATTATACTCAAAATCATAAAGAATACTCTTTGTCACAGAAAACTCCTTATGATTTGAGGAAATATAAGTAGTGTTATCATGCGACACTAAATAATTTAAGTACAATTTATGATTCAAACCAAAAGTCAACTAATTATTACATCTTACATGTCTATTATATTCTAACTGTTGACATCTATTTTGGGGGGGGCAGGTACTGGGAATCAAACTCAGGACTGACCCTCTATTTTTTAACTCAACAGTGATTCTGCCTACTACTTTAACAAGAAAATTGAGACTACAGTATGTGATGCATTCAGATCAGTTCCTGTCCAAACACAATGGAATTTTCATTTGCATCCTTTTCTCCTTTTTTTTTCCATTATCTAAAATTCTAGAAAGAATTTTAAAATCAAAAATGTTTTCAGATGTTACCTATCACGGTAGTGATTATACTTTTGGTATTTCAAATTGAAACATTCATTTGTAACAACAGATTTACACTCAACCTCCATTAACAAGGGGTTCAGTAGGCCTTCTTGTAATGCCCACAGGCATTTTTTAAAAATTTCTTACATTGATGCAGACACACTACTACACTGGAATACTGGGGAAACTGTATCATATAAGTACTTGTAAATACAACAAGGTAACATAGGGCCACTGCTTAGGTTCACAGTTGTTATAAATCAGTGTGACCAGAGCAAGTCATATGATGAATTACTAAGTTTGCAAAGTTATTCAGAACAATACCTGCTCCCTTCTGAACGGAAAAATGTAACCACGTATGCTTGACACTTTCTCTTTTTTGGTGTGAGGAAGATCCCATCATTTCTGAAGCTTAAGCACAGTAATAACACTATACGGAATTTATAGCTTGCATATCTATTTTACTTGAATTTTTACCTTTATTTATATTTTGGTATTTGTCACTCTAATATAATTCTATTAGTGCTAGAAAGAAAACTAGTTCAAGTATTGTGTGTACAAGGTAAAGAAATAGGAAAGGCCAGCTGTCTATTAATCCAAAAATATGAATTACAGAAAGATTCCCATGGAAGTCCACATATGGCAGAAACAGTTTAAACATAACAAAAAAGACCCATGCAGGAAAAACATGACCTTACCAGCACAAATTCGTTTATATAGCTATTAAATAAATAAGATGAACTGGATAAAAGAAGTAAAAATGTCACTTGGACATAAAAGTAACAGAATTACTACTGGTATTATGGTTATTTAAAATAACTGAGAACACAATGAATTTTTAATAAGGATAATTTCAAATTATTGCTTACACGTCTAAGATAAAATCAACAAGTATCAATACAAGAACAAAAGAAAGAATATTGTAATGTTTAGTATTCTTCTATAACACAATCTTGCCATTATTTAAATACAAAATTTAAAAAACTAAAAGCACTTCAACACGAGACATGTATGCTTTAAAAATTATGATCATTTACTAACAATACATAATTCTCTCTCACCTGTGAGTATTTGAAATGTTGAAATTAAACAAAATCCATACGTATTTCCCTAAGCCAAGATTGTTAACACATTGAAAATAAACTAATTTTTATATGGGAATGCTATATCTTGCATAAAAGCCTTCACTTTCAAGACAAATAAAAAGCAAAATTGTAAGTGCAAGGTCGTGAGTTCGATCCCTGATACAAAAAAAAAAAGCAGCAAAATTATTATTTCAGACAAAGTTAATAAAAAACAGGAAAAATATGACAAATCCATTAAAGAACTGGTTTTATAATATTAGAGTACTCATTGCCAATTTCCTCATCTACTACAAAGAACAAACAAAATCAGACACTAAAACTGAATAATTAAGCTGGGCGTGGTAGTGCACACCTTTAATCCCAGCACTCAGGAGGCCGAGGCAGGAGGATCCTTGTGAGTTAAAAACCAGTCTGGGCTACAAAGTGAGTTTAAGGCCAGCCTGAAGTGCATAATGAGACCCTGTCTCAAAAAAATAGGGCCTGGGGTTTAGCTCAGTGGCCGAAGCGCCTTCCTGGCAGGTGTGAGATTGTGAGTTCAATCCACAGTACCAAAATAAATAAATAAGTAAAACCAAATAACTTCTGTCTCAAGAATATTTGATAATATTTTCCTTCTAAATATTTACCATTACCTTCCTTCTAAATATTTTACCATTACCTCTATGCTAATAAGACATTTCTTATGCTCCGTATATAATGTATGGATTTCAAAACTTAAGAGTTCAAAGAGCATATCAAGTAAAGTCATTTTATAAAATTTATTTTTTCAGAATTGGTAACAAAAGGTATGCTATGATATTATAAAAAATCCTAAAGAATAAACAAGTTCATCAAGGTAAAATAGTTATTACAAAAGAGAAAAAGCACTTTTAATAAAAATAAACATCACAATACCTGAGTTCCAAAAATAGATATGACTTAAATCACACTGAAGAAAGAATCGTCACTAAATATTAAGTTACACCATTTTACCATTAAAACTTTCTACAGAATTCATAATAAGATAGTTATTCCTACCTTATACCCAGGTCCTAACTGATGAATTGCAAATATCTGTGCTGGGTTGAGTGCTTCACTGAACACATATACAGCACCAAGTTGACCACAGAATACCCTATTTGCATCAGCAGTTTCTGAAGATCCAAGAAAGCACTTGTCATAGCTCTATTTTTTTAAAGGTAACAAAAAAAAATATTATTTCATAATGATGAAATAGTTAAGGATACCTGTATTCATTACCATAAAAACCTCAACCAGAGAAGAAAATATCAATTCATATTTTATGGATGATTTAAATAACAGTCAAGATTTGTAGAGAAAATACGTCAGGTAAGTGATTTATATTTGTAAATAACCATCTCACTATCTTCAGACTTGATTACTTTTCAAATGTCATCATTATTGGCAAAAAGCATTTTTAATTATCATAAGAAAGCAAAACTAACTGTAAAACAAATGATTTATAATGCTTCATATTTAGAAAGAAACTCATCTGAATCTAGTAAATGACTACTACAAATTGTAAACCCACAGGACCTAATTTTCAAAATTCTATTTCACTTCTCCATTATGGATTAACTTCTCCATTTTCTCACATAAAATAAATAATACAAGAGAATAAGTTCCTTCTCTTACATGAGTAAACCTTATACAGAATCAAATAAACACTGATCATTTAAAGTATCTAAGGGAATAGAGTAGGTATAGTACCCTCCATCTGGAGGATTTAGCACCTAGGAAGCCATGCTTAAACAGGCCCTTCCACACACACTTCTAACATCCCACTTGCCAGGCATGGTGGTGAACACCTGCAATCCCAGCATTCTGGAAGCTAAGGCAGGAGGATCATTATGAGTTTGAGGCCGGCCTGGGCTACAAAGTGAATTCAAGGCCAGTCTGAACTGCATAGTGAAAATCTGTCTTAAAATTAAAATAAAACAAAACAAAACAAAACAGAACAACTCATTCACTCACAGCAGTAAAAACAGTCACTGCTCAGTTTCTTCTATTAACACATGATATTCAACATCTAATCTCTGTTTTGTGCCTCAACAAAATTTTACAACATTGTGAATGGTGTCCAGTAACATAAACTCATTAAGTACATAACTTGCAAATAAAATTATCAAAATCAAAGATGTTACTGCTACATAAAGTATGTGCATTGTCCAGGCTTTTCCATTTCTTGAAGTATATCACAAATAATTCAGAAATCTAAGTCTTTTTTTAATATATCACCTTATCAACTAAGGACATTAAACAAGCATAAAGATAGAAAACAATTTAATTTGTTTTCCAATTTCTGATAAAATTGTTCTTTTTATTGACTATGGCTCAATCACAAGTTCATAAGACAGAAAAACAGAAATTTTTCCAGGAATTTTAAGCTTAACAAGCCACATGCCATTTCTGCTACATATTATTTGACTTTTTATTTTCTGTTCATGTCTTTTTAAAATATTGAACATATAAAAAACAAGGTTCTTAGCTACCAGGTCATACAAAAACAGTCTAAGAACCAGATTTAGCCTGTATAGTGTGCTATCCCTAATAGAGTGGACACATTTTTTAGGGTTTGAGATTATGGGAGGAGTAGAATACTATACTTATGTTTCTTGAACTAAACTATTAAAAAATTTTCCAAGTAATTTTTGGTTTTTTGACATCATTAACCATGTCTTTTTAGAATTTTATCATAGTAAATTTAGATTTTAAAAGTTTGACTTCATTTAAAAAAACACATTTCAAGGTAACATTCAAATGTTTCTATCAAGCTGTTTTTTTAATTCATGTTATATGGATAGACCATAGTCTCAAGTGCATTAGAATGCAGAATAAAAAATTTTAAAACTTACATCATTTGTATTAACATGCCAAGCCATATCACCATAAGACACCAGTTGTCCATTAACGTAACACCGAATTTCACTGTTCCTCCATCGATTGTAAATGTGGACAATGCTAATCATATACCACTTAAAAAAAGAAAATTAAAAATATCAAGATAAAGCTTAATGTATTACCCAAAATATAGTCATACCTTCAAAACACCCTTTAAGAAAATGATTGGTGAACTACTAGTGATCATTTACCAACATCTCCTGAAGTTTCCTTCTTTCATTTCTTACTTTAAAGATGACAGAAACAGCACATAAGTAAATCTGTGATGCAGACAGAATCAGAACCCCTAGCTCCCCCTACTGACAGTCCTCTTCCACCATATCATGATCAAAAACTGTGGAAATACAATTACACTTGTAGTTTTCATTTAGTAACATTTACATTGTGCCAAGCACTTCCAGATATCTAGAGCTGGCCGTAGACACCATAGACCCAGTTTTCCTGGAATTTATGTTCTAGTCAAATGGACATGCAAGAAACAAATAAATAAATAGAGTGTTACAAATTACTATGATTACTGTTAGGGAAAAACAATAAACTGAGAAAGAATAACCTAATATTCTACTTGGGACTGCAAGGTCAGGAAAAATCTGTCAAAAAGTAACATTTATAACAGTATTCATAGTAAGGTTTAGGTGTTTTTACTTTTACAACTTTTAAATTTATTACATCCAGTAATAATTATATATTTTAATTTAGTAATATGTGAATGCTTATTAAGAATCAATAAATGAGTTCATCTTCAGTTCCCATTTTATAATTAGCAGTATCAGCAAAAGTCATTTTAACAGTCAATTTTGACAGGATATGAAATGTATACAACACTTAGTCTTTTCAGAGTTAGCAGCCTAAGGTGGAGAATTTAGAAATTATTTTTCTAAACTATGGAAAAATAAGATTTTATATATATATATATATATATATATTTATATTTATATTTATATTTGAGTAAGTATGCCTTCAAGAGTTAAGGGGGAAAATTAGGCAAGTTTCTCCTTGCCCAAAATTTAAAATAAAATATGAACATTGTTCTACAGATTATTTAAACATATCATTCAATTATTTTATAATTTAGAACTAAAAAGCTACAAACAAAATACAATTTCATTGATTTCTCCTTAGAAAATAAAAATTGTGGCAGTGTACAACTCAAGCAAGACAGCAATAAAAAATAATGATATTCCTCAGTTATAAAGAAGGTCAGGGTGAACCATTTAAATAACTAAAACGTACGTTCCTTTTTTAACTTGTTTCATTCTAGATAATCTCTAATTTATTATAAATTGAGTCTTTCACTTGATCAGAAAAGAAACATATATGTCAGTCCTAACTAAAAACAGACAAATCTTTAATATAACCGTTTAACAACTTGGCTTCTGAATGTTAAAAAATTATCTGGAAGAAGCTATAAAAACCTGTTCAAATAAATTTAAGAATTAAAATTTACATAAATTATAGTCACTGAATTTCAATATATTCGACCGGAATATTATCTATGTAACAAAACATGCAATCTATATTTGGGCAAAACTTTTAAATATGTAAATAGACACAAATAAATGCTTATGCAGAGGCAAAATATTCCTGCTCAAAGATAGTTGTATCATAAATATTGTATGTATTATATTTATTGATGTCCTTAATATCAAAGAATGCTCATTCAAAAAGTATTTATTGCGTTCTTACTACTCCAGATAATTTATTATCCAGGCAGGGTGAACTTTATAATAAAAAAAAGACAAAGAAGAGAAACAACAAAACAAGATACTGTAGGTTCATTGTATTAGAAATGCAATATTCCCATGGTAGCCTAAAAAAAGTCTGATAATCCCACTGTCATACACTGTACTAAGGAACTAAAGTTGAACCCATAAAGGGGACCAGTGCTTAATCATGTGGGAATAGGAAATCCTATCTATACTTTATCTTTGTTAGAACTTTCAGATGGTTGATTTCTTTGACACAAAGAAGCAGTCTGGTTAATCGCTAGGAACATACATCTAGAAAACACAAACTGATGGTAAATGAATTATATATTATAAATTGAATACATATAGTTGTATATTTCTTTTTTCTTGCTATGTATTACCTAGGCAGCAGCTTTCAAAATGAGATTCAAGCTGGTATCCACAATTCTATGGGCTATTAAGTAAAAATATATTTCACGGGCCAAAACACTAATAGTAGAGAAACATCTCTTTCTTTAAAAGCCATGATTCCCAAAGCAGCAAAATGTTCAATCTTAAGAAGTAAAGGACAGAACTACTGGAATTATATGAACCTCTTCCAAGAAAAGTCTCTGCACTATCAAACTAGGAGATTTAACAAATAACTTTTATTTAAAAAACCAATTATTTATAATCCCACAGCATAAACATCCCCACCACATGCATACACATATAAATACACATGCACATATCACATATATACACACATGCGTGTGCATACACACACACAAACACTCACTGGTCTAAAATCTGAATCTATCGTCTAAAAATTGTGTAAAACATACACCAAAATATTAGTATCAGAATGAAAATATAAACGTTCCATCTCTTTACATTGTAAATAAGCCTGTGAATATTCCATTAAGCTCATGTAAAATACTTTCTCAAAAAGCATAAAATCTATTAACTTTTATTAATGACACTCTAATTCTCTATGAAGAACACCAAAAAGTACTTATTTTTGCATTATACATAATTGGACCCCCAAAACGCTAGTAAACTTTTAGTTTTTCAATGAGTACCATAGAGCAACAACTCAAATCACTTGGATTTTATTACCCTGACTACCTTTCTACTGACTATCACATGGAAAAGATCATCGGCATCCTTACCTATCAGAAAAATACTGATCACAAGGCTCAGACCTACTTTTCTTACTTTATCAGTAATAACTCCCTATCAATCACATTCTACTAGGAAATGAACTGTTCCATATAAGCTAGATTTCACTGTTTGAATAAATGTAACTTCCTCCCTTAGAAAATAAGTGTTTTTGGTTATTAAAGTCATATTTTATTCATTTATCTGATGTATCTTACTGGCAGTGTACTGAGTTCAGTGCTCCCTGCTGGATATTTGAGAGAATACAAATAACTTAGTATTAATAGTCACTAAATAATGTACATATAACTGAATAACCAAAGTTTAACTAAAATAACTGATATAAATACTGAAGTAAAATGATCTGAGAGACATTAATTAAATGTGGGATCAAGGTAAATCAGGAAGAGACTATACAAAAATGTTATATAAAATGGAACACACCAGTATGACAGGATTGGAAAACCTAGAGCTATGGGGAAGGAGACAAGTAAATGTATTTTGTATCACATACTGAATATATAATTGAAAAAGAAAAGGTAATAAAATGAAACAAAACATTCAAACCATAAAGAACTAGGATTAAAAAAATTAGTCTATTCTGTAGTTAGTGAGAAGTAATAATGACTTCAAGCAAAGGAATAAGATCAGAAAGAGAAATCAGATATTAATATGCTAACAGGAAGAAGAAACAGCAAATCATCCAAAATGAATAGCAACATGAACAATTTAAGCAGCAGGGAAAGAAATTTTAAAAGAAGGTAAGTATTTTCAGAGATACAATATGCGTTTTAAAAATTAAACTAATACACAGCTAAAAGAGAGAGTGAAGAACAAAGTAACTCAAGTCCTGAATATTATGAAGATGATAGATATCTTAATCAGAGGACTTCAGAACATGAGTATATATGGGACAGGAAATAGATACTTCATCATTACATATCCTGAGATTCAGGTCCAAAAGAAATTCAGAGGTCAACATTGCACACTAGACAAGAATACAAGAATAGAGCTCTGAAGATAAGAGTAAGAGTGGTAGGCTGTCGTGAAATTGAATAAAAATTCCAAATAAAATGCAAGCAACATGAAAGCAGAGATGTTTTCTGTTTAGTTCATTGTCATGCCCTAGGGATTACAAGAGTGTCTACCACTCATTAATTACTCAATATTTTTTTAAAGAATGCTGTAGAACAGATCGTACTGAAAGAATGAATGAAAGTATGACAGAAACATACAAGATTTTGAAAGACTGATCTTACAGAAAAAGAAGTCCTAATAAAAAGAAAATACAGACAAGAATAAGACAAAGCATTACATCACACAAAAACCAGTTAAAGAGACTATTACATAAATCACATCAGAAAAAATTTAAAATAAAGGAAAGATGAATTTCAACAAAAATATTTTTACTTACCTTGCGTGGTTGAAAATCGTATTTCACACAGTGCTGAAAACCTTTTCCTTTGGACTTCAGAGATGTAACTATTAAACAATTGCCAACAAAATGTGCAGAGTAACCGACTCCTTTGCTAGTACGAAAACTGTAAAGAAAATCATAACATAGTAATAAACTGAAAAAAAGAAGCATATGCCTATTGTCTATCAAAATTATTTTGAATAAAAATTAAACTTATTTCCCTGGAGAATAGTAATTTAATATGTACCAAATGAAAATTAACACATAAAAAGTTTAATTAGCTAAAAGATAAAGACAAAAAATTTAAACTGGGAAGCAATGAATTTAAACTAAGAAATAAAATAAGCTTTGAATATTTCAATTTAAAATATCACAAATACATAAAAATAAATAACACAAATCTAACAAAAGACTTCATCTAACTCTAAGAGCCATCTTCAATTAGCAAATACAAAACTCATTTACATACCCATACATATTTTCCATAAAGAAAATGCTTCTAATTCTACTATGCCTTTGAAAAGAGCTTTATAGAGAAAGGCAGAGTCAACTTATAAATAATGTGTTTCACCAAATAATTGCATATTATAAAAAAGAAAATAAGAAAATAAAGAAAAATAAGAAAATAAGTGTCAAATTTCATTTCATTATAATTTCTTACATGGTTATTAGTATTTTTAAAAACATATGTCAGTTATGATCACAGAACAAAATACGTGAAAAGGCAAAGGGAAATCTAATAGGAGTGAGCCAGTTAGTCTGTTTGTTTTTGTTTCCCTAGATCAAGGCCCAGCAATCCAAAGTGCTCCACAAATGATCTGCATTGAAGTAGACTGGCCAGGGAAAGTCTGCAACCCTTGACCCTTAGATTGTATGCGGGTGGGAGGGAGGCAGGGTCACCTAGAATCAACAGCAAATAGATAGATAGATAGATAGATAGATAGATAGATAGATAGATAAGATAGATAGATAGATAAAATTTATTTGGCTGAGTCTTCACAGTCTTAACACACACATATTATATATATATAGTATATATAGTTCATCTTATATTTAGCCTTTTTACTAATTATATAATTTAATAACCAAAATACTTAAAGACAAAAGTTCCAACTCTGAACATGCTACTTACCAATAAAGATAAGGTTTATCCTTATCAACATTTATGTTATTTAAAGGATCCATACGAAACCAAGTGTTTAGTGTAAAGCCATTCTGATAAGGCCACTTTGCAATAGGAGGCAATGCAATTGCCTATAAAGCAATGAAAAAAAGATAAAGTATCAGTTAAAGAAAATATGAAATCAGTAAGGTCAAATCTGAACTTTACAGATTAAAAATTAAGTGTGACATAAATTTCAAAAAATCATGAACCACAGAAGATAGAAACTATTATTTTATTTAAGTAATCTATGTAGATACTATTTGATTATAAAAACACTTTTCAAATAGTTATCATCTAGTTAACATACTTAGTTTTCGACTATATTTCAAATTTCCCCTCTAATTTCATCAATATGCAATCTCTTATATATAGATCTCAGTATTTTCAGTTTTCTACAGTTTATGCTAGCTTTCAGTAATATTTCCTTTGATTATAAGAGGCAGAATGTCAAAGACAAAAATAACTGTGGTAGAGAATATTAGTGGAATGAACATTAAGTAAACACAAGTGTTGGTAATAATACAATATGGAAACACAGTAAGGTAACAGTAGCTGATTATAGCCATCACTTAAGTGTTTGAAAGAATTCCCTTATCTCCATTATTTTACATACCCCTGCCATCTCTAATTCCCAATCAATAGTCTTAATATTTTGTGCATTATCAGCTTCAGGTTGAATATGCCTTAAAGTATAACCTATATATTGTGTTACCCAAAAAAATAGACAAAAAATACCAAGACAGACTGCTCTTCAAGTTTTAAGCTAAAGTGCTGGTAACAATAGAACACTGAAAATCCAAAGAAAACTAGAGAGATACTATGTTTGTGAACTTAACGGAGTAAGCAATACTAAAATAATCTATTATTTTCTAATTATTCTATAGACAACAGTCACCAAAAAATCATGACAGGACTTTTCTTTACTCTCTTTCCTTTTTCAGTGTTGCTGATGAAAACCAGGGCCTCTTTCTTACTAAGGAAACACTTTACACTGAATTGCATCTTCAGCCCCATAGTAGGTTTTCTAATAAAATTTGACAAGTTTCTCTAACAATGCACATAAAACTGTAGGTGTTATAGAATAGCCAAAACTATTCAAAAAGTTAAGAACAAAGTTGGAGTACCTGATCACCTAATTGCAAGAATACTGACTATACAAGTATAATAATAAAGAAAATGTGACACTGGCATAGATATATAAATATAGAACATGAGAACCAACAAGAGGAGAGAAATAGATGTACATAAATATGATCAAATAATTGTTAAGAAATGTTTTAAGTAATCCAAAGTGAAAGGATTATCTCTTCAATATATGGTAATGCAACAAATGGACATGCAACCAAATAAAACTTAACCGCAACTCTGCTCACGTCATATGAAAATAATTCATAAAAAAGAAACCAAAACTATAGGTAAGTTAAATCTACAGAACTTCTTTTAAAAAAGTCTTAAAAGTACTGTCACCCTGGCTGTGAAAGATTTCTTAGAGTGAGTGTAAAAGCACATATCATAAAAGAAAGAAAATTTTAATTGGACCACAACAATTTTAAGGAAGCTCTGGAAACGGCCTAGATATCCATCAACAGATGAATGGATAAAGAAAATGTGATATATGACATATACAGCTATAAAGTAAAATGAGATTGTATCACTTACAAGACAATGGTGGATCATGGAGAACTTGAACATAACATGACTTCTCTTATATAAGAAACCCAAAATACAAATAAGTAAAAGAGTAAAATAAAGGGAAGATGGTAAGTAATAGAGAGACAGGCTTTTGGTATATGAGGCAGGGGATCAAAGAAAGGGGTAAGGATGAGGGTGGTAAACAGATGAAAAATGATCATATATCATGTACCAATTCACCAAAACAGTGTAGCTATTATATATGACAAGCATTACTAATAAAAGAAATAATATTAAGAAAATAAAAAGAAAAGCCACAAGTTAATAGAAAATATTTGGAAAGTATGTATCTAATATAGAAGCATATAGCCTAAATTTATAATGCACACCTAATTAAAATAGGATAACCAAATATTTAAATGAACGGTATTTAATACAGACATCACAAAAGATACAAGAATTGGCAACAAACATATGAAAAAACACTTAACATCTCAGGTCATAAGACAAATAGAAAAAAGTACAAAGAAGAACTATAGTATTATAGAACCATTTAAATGACTATAATTTAAACTACTAAAAATATTCAAGATACAGATCAACTCAAATTCTCACACTGCCGATAGAAAAGTAAAATTTTTCATTACAGAAATTGGTTTGACAGTTTCTCATGAAGGCAAACACACACGTACTACAAAACTCTGCAATCTCATTCAGGCATTTAATCGAGAGACAAGATATGCCCATGGAAAATATTTTCTCAACTGCCCATTGCAAAGCTGAAAACTAGAAACCCAAATGCCCACCAACTACTGGACAAAGAAACAGTGACATACCAATAAAATGCAACACTACTCAGAATAGAGGTACAAAATAATCTTACTAATTAAAGCTTCAAGAACAATCTCAAAAGCATTATTGTAAGTGAAATAAGACAAATATAAAAGTATCTAAAAAGCAAAACTATGGCAACACAAATCAGAAGAAGCAAGTGTCAGGGGCTTGATGACTTAAAAATAAATAAAAACAAACACATGTAATTAAACTTACCGCAGCACTACAACCAGGGAAATTGAAAAAAGTATCAGGACCATGTCTTTGTGGCATCTGATTAAGAACTGACAGTAATTTTACTGCATGCCTTGGCTGAGAATACAATAAAAAAAATCATTGCACAAATTTAGCAATAATCCCTCATATACCACTTTAGTCACTAGATTGTTTAATAACTAGACAGAAAATTAATTTTAAATCATTACTAAATGGCTTAAGAGGAAAATAGTTTCCAGTATAAATTCAAATACACATTTGTCTAGAGACATGTTACTGAATATTAAGTATTAACAAAGTGATACTCAATACACTACCCTCTGACCACAGCTTACCCAGACTCCACTTTCTCCTCGAAGCATGCTGAACAAAAGCTTCAACTCCTTGACAGTGATGCTGTAGCTGGCAAGAACCCCCAACATATCAACTAGAAGATCTTCAAAGGAAAATAAAGTTATTCTGAACTCTAGTCATGAGTTGCCATTTGTCAAGGTAATATACTTTTTGAAAAAACAAAAGTTATCTGTTGCCTATTACATATATATGATAAATATATACACACGCACATATATAATATACCTAAGTGTCTTCATGAATAGCCATTCTAATTAACAATTTACACACACACAAAGATTGACATAGAGAAACATTAGAAAGTGCAAAGGTACAAAGGATTAAATATAAATTGGCTACGTTCAAATGAAAAACTAACAGTTACCATATTTTCTTTCAGAGTTATCTATTCTTAATAAAATGTGTTCTTGAACTATTCCTTGGACTATTAACAATTTTGAGCATTTACTCTATGTGGGGCATTATTCAATATATGTATTAAACTCACAAATACACACAACAAATTTATAACATGGGTACAATAATTATCCCCTTTTAAAAACGAGCAAATTATGGCACACCAAATTTAGTCCTCCTTCTCAAGAACACATATCTAACAATTCACTGAGTCAGGACTCAAAACCAGACTATCGGGCTCTAGAATTCTCATACCTTCTTACTATTATATAAGTATACATGTAACTTAGACAACACATGACTAGTGATAACCATTATGTTAATACAAGTATTTTGTTTATACTACAGGAACACCAGATTATTAAATACTAATCAGAAAAATTAATATCTTTTCTGTGATTAGTTTTTCTACATGATTAATATTTCTTTCAATATTCTTTTTAAGAAATGAAAAACCTAAATATTTATAGTACTTCATTTTCTTAATTTCTGAAGCATTTCCTAAGAAATGAAAAAGTTAATACAAGCTAATAAGGTGTGTATATATATATATATACATGCATATACATATATATTCTAGAAGTTTGTCATCAATAAATACAAAACATTGGATCATTGTAAACTGAAATGATTGTAACTACATGATAACATATATAATAATTACACAACATATATTTAGTACCACAGATTCATAATTGGAATTTGAAATGTTAAAATACTGTTGTATTTTTAAAACACTGTACATCTCAAAAATATCTATATTCAATATGATTATTTTTATCAATCAACCAATAAATCAGTAATTCTTAATACCACAACAAACAAGCAATCTATGACAAAATTGTAACAGTGGACATGCCAATTTTGAGAGAGATCTTCAATGAAAAAAATGTTTCATCATCTAAGCAATAAAATGTATGAAAATATTAGTGCATATAAATCTAAAGGTCTTTGGCTAAGAAAGAAATTTTTATAAAAAGAAAGGATCTTTAGGAGCCGGGCGTGGTGGCGCACGCCTTTAATCCCAGCACTCGGGAGGCTGAGGTAGGTGGAGCGTTGTGAGTTCAAGGCCGGCTTGGGCTACAACGCGAGCGCAAGGCCGGCCTGAGCTACATAGTGCGACCCTGCCTCAAAAAAAAAACAAAAAAAAAAAAGCCAGGGCTGGGAGTTTGGCTCAGTGCCTTAAGCGCCTGCCCTGGCAGGGGCGAGGTTGTGAGTTCAATCCCCGGTGCCAAAAAAAAAAAAAAAAGAAAGAAAGAAAGAAAGGATCTTTAAAACCCTAAACTAACATGCCTCATTTCAATTAGCTGTGTAGGCAACCATCATTTAAGATCTAAGGGTTACATACAAATACTGCTTTTAAAAATGAAAACTTCTATTTGCAATACACACGATGTATGACATGTAAATTTGCATTTAGTTACAATTTTTTAAATCCCTTAAATATTGCACATAAAAATGATCAAGAAGCCCAATTTCATTTTATTATAGCAGTTCTTTTCTAGACAAGAATTTTGAAAGAAAAAAAATACTATGATTATTATACTCTATTATCAGTGTACAATAAATCCTTAACCTCCTTTCAGTGGTACATTCACATTATTAAAGGAAGAGTACCTCTTTGGACTTAACATACTACAGCACATTCAGAAATGAAAACTAGTAGCGTTTTGGTGGCTATTTTTCCTTCAATTTTAATTTCTAAAAAAGTGAAATACACATTTTTTTTCTGACACTCCATTTTCTTACATCCTTCTATCATCAGGTTCTTTTGTAAAAAAATATTTAAAATAACAAAGTGAGTATTTTGTGCTATTAACATCATTACTATTGAAAAGAAAAAAGTAAGAGAATAATGAGTTTTCTGTAATAGAATATATCAAGACATAAACTTTTATGGTACTATCCTGACTGTTAGTTTACATCTCAATACTCATAAATTTTATGCCTATAACCTATTATACATGTAACTTTGGTTCTTTCACTAAACTCTGTTATGTGGCAGTGACTTTAGTTATAAAAACAAAACTTAAAGTCCTAAGTCCAGATATAAAGATTGAAAGATCATACGATATTCTATACAGCATGTATCCATAAAATTTTCTACAAATACATTCCCATTATGTAACTATAGAATTTACAGGAATACTGCATCCTTATTAAAAAAATATTATAAGAAATGTAAGTCTGAATCTTCTTTATCATCAAGTTGCCATTCATAACCAACATAGAGAATACTAAAATCATGATCTACAGAGATATGTGCTACTTTGAAACAATTAGAAATTACTTTAATATACTTTCTAAAAAAATTAAATTTTAGAAAGTATTATCTTTAAATTTAAAAAGCATTATTTAACTCACTGCTCATTTCATTCTTCCTTAATGCTTTGTTCCACAACATTAAAATTAATATATCTAAGTGAAAAGATTAAAAAGCATTCTCTGGTGATAAACCACTTTTAAGGATCATATACAATATTGTGAACAATCAAATTGGTACTTTTGGAATTTTGAAAATACTTTTATGTCAGAAGACATGCTGAAGAGCCAAGGTTTAGAAGAACCAACATTTCAAACTTTAAACTTATTTTCTAGAAATAATTGTTGTTCTCAGATCATTATTTAAAACATTTCTACAGAAGTGCATCAATTAACATGCATGGGAAGTAAAGGGTTGGTGGTGACAAATCATAAAGTCACTGTTTAACCTATAATAGGACCAAGGATATAGCTTAGCGGCACAACGCCTGCCTGGCAAGCACAGGGTCCTGAGTTCGATTTCCGGTACAAAGGGGGAAAAAAAAAAGGACAGAAAATATCCTAAATAACCTATAACAAGCAAAACAATCCATAATTCTACCCTGAAATGTAATACAAATTTCATGTCCTATTCCAGTGTATGTGGTTATTCTGATACAGAAGCTTTCCCCCCTACCTCAAAATCAAAGTAAAATAATCACTTCCAAAAGAAATACTACACTTACTCTAACGTTTAGTGTCTCCTGTCATTTGTCACCGTTCTATACACACCAAATTGATGAGCATCTAACTGGTATAACTTGATCAAGAGCTCACTCATAATTCAGAACTGAAATATGTATTATGGTATTTTAATTATGTAAAGGTATAATTATATACTGCATAAAAGGTTTATTGTCTATTGATTTCATAGTACTTACTCCCGAGTATTGAGATTTTCTAAAACTTAGAAAAACAAAATTAGTAATTATATTCAACTAATACAGTAATTACATTTGTCTCCTCTATTCGTCATGCTTACCATTAATATAAAGGCAAATTTTCCTAACATTTCTACTTATCTGTTACATATCAAGTAATTTTAACAAATCTATATTAACTACAGTATATAGAGAAGCACATAAAACTTCATAAATATTTAAGTTATACTTTCCTGTCAGACAGTCATAGCCCCATACCTGCTATCATGTCATCTACAGCACTCATTTTCAGCAATACTTGTTCAATTAGCCCAACTTCTGTGCTAGTCTGTAAATTCCGAACACTTTTTCGTAGAATGGCTGTAAACATGCTCCATATTTCTGCTTGACACGTTACATCACAGTGCTCCAAAAGCTCTGTCATACATGTTATACTCTCAGCATCTTGAATAATAAAGTTCATCTCCAAATCAAATTCTCCACCAACTAGCTGAAAGCAAAGAGAAAGAAACAATAACCAGCTGTAAAGTGGAAAGTTAGTTATTGTAACAATAAAGTAAAACAGCACCAAAAAAACTCAACTAGTGAGAAACAATAGGTACTCTAAAAATTTACATCGGATGAAAAACTAATTTTGAACCACAGTTTAAGAGTTTTAGAGAACCAGGGTCGGGTCCGCGTAACTTGCGCTGCCCTGCCTAGCTCGCTGGGACTGGGAGGCCTTGGCCCCCACCCAGTGAAGGAGGAGGCTCCACCTGCACACCCCGGGAGGCCGCCCTTCCTTGCTGCGCATGGGACCCAGCCTACCGGGTCCCACGATCCTGCACGCCGCAAGAATCAGCAACAAACCTCTGGGGAATGCCGGCCAGCCGCGCAAGACACAGAGGTATGCAGCCCAGCCCAAATCAGCCCAGGACCCCAGAGCTGCTCACCAGGAACAGAGCAACATAGCTGCAGGGACCTGGAGAGCTTGGGCCCCCCCCCCACCAGAGTGCAGAGCGCACTCCAGCTGCATTCTTCAGTGGAGCGGCTCGAGCATGTGCCATCCCACAGCTTGGGCGCAGACCCTGCCGCCCAGCAGGGTTGCTCCCGGCACTGTAGGCCTGGGACATGCCCAGGCTTGCCCCAGAGGCATAGCTGTTGGGCTGAACTTGCGGACAGAACCAGGGTCGGGTCCGCATCACTCGCGCTGCCCTGCCTAGCTCACTGGGACCGGGAGGCCTTGGCCTCCACCCAGTGAAGGAGGAGGCTCCACCCGCACGCCCTGGGAGGCCGCCCTTCCTTGCTGCGCACGGGACCCAGCCTACCGGGTCCTGTGATCCTGCACGCCGCAAGAATCAGCGCGAACCTCTGGGGAACACCGGCCAGCCTCACAGGACAGAGAGCTACACAGATTCCAGAAGAAAATGACAAAACGAAAGACCAAGAGGCAGTCTCACTCCCCCAGCCCACAAAGAACAAACCCAAGAGACACTGAAATGGAAGACAGTGGGAGTCACACAAATGGACTTTCTGAAATGATAGAAAATGCAATAAAGAAACAGCTTGAAGAAGCTATAGAGAAATTCAAATCAGAAATATTCTCTCAGCTAAAAAATGAAATGAGAATCATTATTAAAGAAATGCTGTGTGTATCTAAAGAAGAGGAAGATAAAAACATAGAAGAACTTAAGAAAATGATCGAAACCTTGAATGAACAATATAAGACACAAACAGAATGCATGAAACAGATGCAAAGGGAAATGCAAGAAATGAAAAACTCCATGGAAAGTTTGAAAAACCGCTTAAATGAAGCTGAAGATAGAATCTCAGATCT
>RJWM01000020.1:0-84394 GCA_004363535.1 Dasyprocta punctata
AAAAAAAAAATAAAAAAAATAAATAAATTAAGCCAATTTGTAGTATTCCTGAGGGGTTTTGAGTGTGATGGATCTGGAAGGAAAGGAACCTGAATTAATCCAAGGCAATGCTAATATGGTTCAGCTTGGGTAATTTCATGGAGGCCCAAAAGTTACAGTCTTTTTCTTATGTTTTCCTTATCTCCCTTTCACCTTTTATTTCTTTTATATTACCTTATAGTCACATGTCATTGTCTAATTACAGTGGTTTCCTCTCTTGGAAGTGGTGCTGGGGAGAAAGAATTGGAAATATTCACAAATGGCACCATTGTTTGCTCACTACACAGGGAGGCTATAGTTAAGGTAGGTGAACTAGTAGCTTTTGGCTCAGAGTTGTTGCACTCTGTGAGGAAACGGGTTGATAAAAGAAAAAATTTAAGAGTACAACTTAGAGGTTGATGACTGATGAGGTAGAGTTACAGAGAAGAGAGGAGACAGGTAAAGCAAGACTATGGATCAGTGGTAGGTGATGCCACCATAACAAACCTAGAAGTTGGCAGGTGTGAAGGATAGAGTCCAACAATAAAAAGCACTTGTGTCTTGTATGTCTTTTTTATTTGTTTTTAGTGGCTTGTTTTTGTGGAAGTTTAAAATGGGGAAAAGTAGCCTTTCACTGCAGATAGTTTAAGAAGCATTGGTTTGGAGTTGTGAGGCTGCAACTTGAAGGTCAGAGCTGGTAATAGGGAGTTGATTCCTTTCAATAGAGTGATTAGTTTTTTTTTTTGTTTTTTTAACCTGAGATGGAAGCAAGAAATAGACTTTAGAATTAAAAGAGGGCCCAGCACCAAGCTCTGGATGCAGAGCTGTCAGAGGAGATACAGACAGTGGATAGAAGACTACTAAGAAGCCACAGAGAGTCAGGGGAAATGAGGACTGAGTTTGGGCTGGATTTTTCAAGGAGTGAATTGTGAATGTTTAAAAGTAAACTTTTGGAGAAGTGGTATGGTCAAATGCAAGATTTTAACAGTTATAAGAAATGTGTATGGTCATAAAATAGAAGAGGGTAGTAGTATAATTATCTGTCTTGTGATAACAATATGCAATATATTAACTATTGGTTTTTTTTTTTTGTGTGTGGCACTGGGGATCAAACTCACAACCTTGTGCCTGCCAGACAGGCGCTTAAGCCACTGAGCCAAACTCCCAGCATATTAACCATTGTTAATCTCCTATTATCTTGTTTGAAATTCGTAATCATCATTTTAATTCTTTTTTTCATTCAAAAAAAATAGAAGAGGGTTGGTGAAATTTAATAGCAAAACAAAGACAAAAGCTCATATGGTAACTGTCAAACCCAGTGAGGAAAAAGCACATTTTGTTGTTACTGTGCCTTTTTTTTTTTTCCCCAGCAGGAGAACTTGAGCAACTTGAAAGGCTCCTATCTGCTGAGAGGCGGATCGTAGATGTGGGAGGGAAGCAAGAGTCTGAGGCTAGAGTTAGGGTGGAAAACAGGCCACAAATGGGGCGGATGGAACCTAGATGACTACCCATAAAGTAAACACGTGGTTAGAAGGAAAAACATAAAGAAATTTGCGAATTTCAACGTGCTGTAATGGGAGCATGCAATAGGGGACATGCCTAGCTTCTGCCATCAATAGAGGTATAGTCAGTTAAGCTAGCAGGGATTCAAGAGCTATAGGGAGAGCATCGGTGAAGTGATTTAAAATTGTTGATGGAGGCCACCCTGACTATTCCAGTTTCTTATCTAATGTGCAGTTAATAAAAATGAGTATGGGATCAACCATGGAATGGATAAAAAAGATGCGGCATTTTTATACAATGAAATATTACTCAGCTGAGCGATAATCTTAAGGCTTTTATAGGTAAATGGAGGCAACTTGAGACCATACTCATAAGTGAAATAAATCATACTCACATTTGTAAATATTGTATTGTCTCCTTAGTTTAAAAAAAACTGAAAGAATAATAAGATCCAAAATGTACAATAGATACTGTGATAATGAAAGGGAAAGAAAGTGCTCAAAAGGAAAGAACAACTGGGATAGGGGAAAGGAGAGAAGAAGGGAAAAGATTATATGTATATAGGTATACATATATATATGTGTGTACATATATATGCAAAATAGATAGCTATACTACTAATCTCTGTTAGTTCATCCAAAAGAACAGTTTGTGCTTTCACTGTTTGATTATTTGATCATTTTTTGTGCCTAAATCTTGTAACCTGAACAACTACTTCTAAGATAACAATATGCAATATATTAATTAGTGTTAATTTTCTGCTAATTTTTTTTAGATTCTGTATCATTTCTATCCTTTTTTCTGCTTTGCCTTTTTAAAATAAAAAAAATGAGTATGAGATAACACAGTAATGGGAGGGATGGAGTAGAGCTACTTAATCCCCAATAGTCATGGTTAATACAAGCATGAAAATGTAGCACAAAATGGCTTTTGATAAAATTATTTAGTTAAAATTACATGTAATGTTTTATTCATCAAAGGTTATCTGAAGTTATGAAAAAATGTAGGTGCTGTGTTTTAGGTACTCTAAACATTATAACATTTGAAAAAAATGCCTTAAAATTCCTACTTGTTAAAATAATCTACTGCTTATGTCTCACTTTCATTAAGCTCTTGTCTTTTAAACGTTAGAACAGGGTGAGGGCTGGACCGAGATACAGCGCTATGGTTTGTACAGTATTCACCTCTGTTTCCTGACCTGACCCCTGCCTTGGGTCTCCCTCACTTCAGTTGTTGTTAATGATGAGCTTCTCTTTGGTTTTTCCAAATGACACCAGTGTAAGGAGGCATGGCGTGGACATTTTGCAGGATTGCTGTGGAGTAGAGACAGTGGATGTAGTGAACAGTAAGCCTCTGGAGTCCAGTCACTTGAGTTCAAATCTTTGGTAATCTTGGTCACATAAAATCTCCAAGCATCATTCCCTCATCTCTAAATTGAGTTTAATTTGTTTATGTGAAAGTTTCCAATATTTTGAATTTTTGCCTGAAATTCAGGTATGTTACATAGAAAAATTCAAGGACCAAGAATTTGAAGAGAAAAATTTCTACTGCATCCCATCGGTATAGGTGTTCCAAAAATGGAACGCCATGCATAAATGGGTTTAACAAGGTTAATAAGGGGTTTAATAAGGATTGCCTGAGATTGGGAGAATCCTGGACACATAATAAGCACCCTATAAATATCAATTATTTATCTTTCTCAATAGATTACCTCTGCTAGGTATTTTCGCTGCTCTTACTAGATTTTTTTTTTTCCATAGATGTACTTTAAAAAAAAAACAAAAAACTGGTAAGCCAAGTTACTTATCCCTGGATGGAAAGTTGGCTGTCTCTGAAAAGCTTTGTGCATTGAGCAAGATGACTAGGGCTGAGGGCAGGGTAAGGGGCTCACGAAGACAAAATCAGAGGTGATGGGGGAGGTGCACCCTCAACTGCTATGCAGTGGTTTCTTCGTTCTTTGTTGTGTTCTTTGGACATGTCTTTTGACAATTTTGACACTGAAAGGTATTTCCTGTTTTTTAAATGTAAATATTTTGTGTGAAATCTTTAATTGTCACTAGTGCCAGGAAACAAAGTATTTCAGTGTTTTCAAGACATAGGTAGGTCCTGATGAGGCATCAGCTTTGCAGTTCAGTGGGTAAATAACCTTCCAGCTTCTAGACTGACCACGCTCCGTGGGCAGGTATAATTCCTTGAAAATGGTGTGGAAAATGAAATCTCCATTAAAAAAAAAAAACTGTAATGAATTCTCTCAGGAATCTTTTTTCTGATCACTCTAATGTAGTTTAAGTAGTTCTCTTCAGAGAACTGAAACATGCCTTACTTTGCAAGCAAGTAGCACTCGAAGGGATAAATTCTTTCCTCTTTGAAAATAGTGAAATAACTTCCAATCTAATCTTTGCAACTTGATGCCTGCTGATAACGTGAGCATAAACACAGTAAGTACCCAAGAGGAAATGCATCTGTGTGCTCCAATGTGGCTGGGACAGCCAGAGAGAGCAAGCTGACATCGGGGAGGCTGCAGTCCATCACGTCACTTGATGCTGAGGCAGAATTCAGGCTGGACGTGTACTGATGGGAGTCAAATCAGTTTTTGTTTTCAATGTTCACATAGTAGACCTTTCCCCACCCTTCACTGGTTATAATATATAAACCAGGCCGCAGCTGACAGTGATTTGCTTTCTTTATCCTGGCGAAGGTCTTTCACTCAGACTTTGGTTTGCCCTCACTGCATCCATCTTCATCACAAGCACTTTGTATAATGCTTACAACATTGACTCCAGTTTTGCTCTCTCTCTCTCCCTCTCTTTCTCTCTTTCTCTTTCCTCCCCTCCCTCCCCCCGTCTCTCATATATCACAATAGACTCTTTCATTACATGATTACAAATTATATGCAGGCACCCTTACATGCTTCATGAAAGCAATAAATTTATAGAAAAGAGAGACTATTTAAACCTTGAGGCCAGAGAGCACAGTTTATCCTATTTACAATTTGTATTAAAGATTGGTATTTAAATTAATATCATACCACATGTGGTAATCCTGCAAAGTACTACATATTTTTATTTATAGTTAAGGGAGTAAAGCAAAATCCCCTTTTCATTATGTTATCTTGTGTTATTTACTCGGTGATAAATGACACTGCCTCTTGGGTATGAGTTTGCAATAAAAGACCCTATTGTAGTATGTATTTATGTGGGGGATGTGGCTAGAGTTATGGTTCCAGAGGGAATTTAAATTCTGAATATCCTGGTACTTGTACAGTTAAAACATATAGCTTTATGTTGCTTTAACACTATTTTTTTTCTCAAAGTGAAAGAAAATAAAAAGGAATGAACAAAGGGGAAAAGCTTAAGGTTAAAATGGTAGAAACCAAATAAAACAACTAAAGGTCACACTGACTGAAAGTGCAAATGTCCTAGAGTCAAAGATGGAAATTAAACCAGAGATAACAGTGATCTTTTGATTGACCTGTTTCTGCTATTTAAAAGTGATTTTATCTTTTAAAATATAACTGTTGAAGAACACTGTAGAAGGATTTCCCAAACTGAGGAGACATGAAGCAGGGCTAAAACAAAAGTTCTAAGGGGCTGGAAAGTTTAATAGCTGCCTCAGCCTTTGAGTAGAAAAGCAGTTCTGTGCTGCGTCAGTTGATCAAAACCAGTGTTCATAAGCATTTCTTGAAGAGAAGTACCTAAATATTTTAGAGGGAGGTTTGACCTGAGATCATATTTGTTTTGAAATAGAAAGCTAATGCACAAATAAGTAGATGTGAGAAATTACCATTTTGAATAAAGTAGAACTTAGTTCAACATCCATTCATTCAGAATTTTGGATAATTTCATCAGGAGTGAGCAGCCATTTTGCTGAGAACAAAAATAAGGACATCCTAATAAATTAATAATATATGTGAGATTTTTAGGACTAGTATATTGAGGCAAACGTGCCCCCCCCCATTCATTCAGCACTTTAAAAAAGAAATAATTATTTCACCATTTTCTGGGGCTCCATTGTTTCTGATGAGACTTCAAATGTTATTCTGATGAGAAACTAACTTTTGTATGTATTGTTGTTCCCTGTGCATACTGTGTCATTTTGTTCTGGCTGTGTTCAAGATTTTTTTTTTTAGCTTTTGTTTTTCAACTTTTGTTTTTCAGCAGTTTGATAATGATGTGGCTAAGCATAGCCTCCTTTGTATTTATCCTGCTTGGGCTGGTTTAGATTTTGGAATCTTTCTCTCTCACCAAATTTGGAAAATTTTGACTATCCTAAAAAATAAAGTTTCTTTTGGTATCTTTTAGGTTTATCGAAATGTTGCAAAAATAGTATAGACAATTCCCACATGCTAATGACCGCATTTCCCCATATGGTTCATATCTAATGTAATTTATTTGTTAAACTAAAAAAGTAATACTGGCACAATGATATTCACTATATGCTTCCACTAATGTGCTTTCTTTTAGATCTCTGTTTTAGGATTCCATTTAGGATATGACATTGTGTTTTGTCACTGTATCCCCTAGACTCTGCTGTTCTGTGACAGTTTTTCTACTTTCCTCGCCTTTATAGTTCTGACACTTTGGAAGGGTTCCGTTTAGGTGATTTTTGAATGTCTTTCATTGTAAACTTACCTGATATTTTCTCATGTTTACACTGAGGTTATAGGTTTTAGGAATACTGCAAAGGTAAAGTTCCCTTGTCGTTGCATCATACCAGGGACAATGATATCAATATGACTTATCACTTGTGATATTAAACTTGATAATGTGCTTACAGTTGTGTGTTACAGATTTCTCTACTACAAACTATTTTTCATTTTATATTTCCTATTCTTTGGAGGCAAATCCCTAAGTCCAGCCTGTATTCAAGGATAGGGGAATTAAGTTCTACCTCTGGAAAGACGTATATACCTAGAATACATATATTTCCTGCAAGTCTTCTGTAAGAAGCTATATCCTCCATTTATTTATTCAATTATTTATTTACCAGAGTAGACTCATTGGTATGTATTTTATTCTTCGAACTCTAATCCTGTACTGCCATTATTATTATTATTTATTTATTTAAATTTTTTGCTTGCTTGGATTGTTCTAGCCATTGGAAACTCTTTTAGATTGATTCCTGTGTCCTTTTGAAATGCCCTGTTCTTTTCCGTCACTTTCTTTTTTGTCTTCTTGTTCTCTTCCCTTTTCCTTATCTTCTCCCTCCTCTTTACTTTGTGGGCCTATGTGATGCTCTAATGCTCTAGGCTCATTCTGTGTTTCCCCTACCCCATCCTAGAATCAGACAGTTCTCCAAAGAGGCTTGGTTCGTTTTGTTGGAAAATGGTATTTAGAAACCAAGATCTAAGTGCTGGTTGTTCTTACTGCTTATTCTTCTTTATAGTAGTGCTTTTTGATATCTCATTCTCTTTCACCTCTTTTCCTGGATGCCAATTATATTCATATTAAGCCTTTAGTTTTTGTCCCAAAGGTAGAAGGGGCTGTGTTCTTTTTTTTTTTTCCCCCAGTGCAGGGCTTCATGCATGCCAGGCAAGTGGGGAGTGACAGCCCACTCATCTGTTCATTTATTTCAACACTTTAAATTTTTATCAGGTTGAATAATTTCTATACAGCTATTTTCAAGTTTACATACCCTTTCTGCTACAACCCTCTGATCTTCTGTTAAACTATCTGTTAATTTTTAATTTCATATGTATTATTCTTCATTTCTGGAATTTCCTTTTGATGTTTTTTTGGTTATCTGAGTTTTCCTTTGTTCATCTTATTATGGCATTTATGCTCTTAATTATAATACTAATAGCTATTTAAAATATTTGTTTGCTAATTCTAACATTTGGAGTTATTCAAGTTGGTTTTCATTTGCTTGATTTTTTTCTTGAGTCTGGTTTATATTTTGTTTGTTTTTATGTTTAGAAATTGTACTGTAATCCGTACTTTGTAGAAACTGAATTCTGTTATGTTCCTCTGACGAATGTTAATGTTTTGTGTTTTCAACCTTTTAACAGAGCAGCAGTCAAAAACTCAGTTTAGTTCCATTTATTTGGGTTGTTTTGCCCTGCATATATACAGGGCCATTGGAAAAGTAGTTAGGGGTTAAATGTAACATATGGTGCATACTTTTCCTGAAATTCTCCTTTACTTTCTAGCTGCTGAATTAGTCCTGAAGGCTCTTCTCTGATTTTTTAGGCAGTAAAACTGCAGGTTTTAATGTGAGTTTCAGCTGGTTTGCCCAGCACCAATCTGGGCCTGCTCTTAAATGAAAAACTATAAAACAGTAAACTCAATATCATTCACTCTTCTAGGTGTTAACTTTCTACCATTTTGCCAGCTTTTTGCCCATTTTTGTGCAAGCATGTGCATGTACTTTTTCATTCAGTGTTTTATGTGCTAATAGTAGGAAGATTAAGCTGATATAAGTATTCCTGTTACCAGAAGTGGAGTTCTCTTTCATTTAAGACTGTCATGGTACTAATTAAATAATCAAGCAAACAGTTGTAAAGATGAAACTGTGCTGTGCTTTGGAAAACTATACAGGGCTATGAGGTCTAATAACAGGGACATTGAATTAATCAACCAGTGACCAGTACATGTAGATAACTGAAACCAAATTATCCAGAAAGGCAGAGGCCATGACGGCATGATCCCTGCATAAACTGGAGAAAGAATTCCTGTTCCACTGTCCTAGTAGAGAGACAAATTTTGCTATCTACTCCAGGCTATGCATGGACAGGATTCCCAAGCCCTCAGACTAAAGGAGACCTCCAAAACTTCAGCAAACCAAATATAAACAAATCCATATTTCAACACAATAAATGAAATATTGAACATCAAATATAAGGAAAAAATATAACAGCTACCATGGAGAAAAAAAGACATGTATGCTAAGAAATGCATATTAATAATAGACATCTACAAAACGAGGGCAAAGTAGAGTAGCATATTGAAAGTGCTAAGTGAAAGAACTGTCAAACTGAAAGTCTGTACTTTGTTAAGTAGTCATTCAATAGAGGATGTAATAAAGAAAGACACTGCAAATATACAAATGTTGACTTTAATCATGGGACTACCACTGAAAGAATTACTAAAGATATGTACTTAAGTAAACGGGAAATTGGGCAGCTTGTATTTTCTAAAAATGGTTACAGCAGTAGCTCCCATCTCCCATGCTCTCCCACTATGCAATTTTGCCACTTCCCCATCAAAAGTGAAATGTGTTCTGCTCTCCTTGTATATGCACTGACCTCATGACTTTAAAAACTAGTAGGATGTAGTAGACACGATAGGCCACATTGGTTTGCCAGGCCAGGGCCAAAACGGCCATGCAGCTTTCAACTGGTTCTTTGGGATACTTCCTCTTGGAGGTGCCAGCCACCATGTACGATGTCCAGCTATTCTCACATGCTCATGTTAGAGAGGCTTTGCATAGCCACCCTTGTCATCCTCCAACAAGCTCATCCTCTAGCTCAGTACCACTGAGTGACATAGTCAGATTCACAAGATCTAAAAGAATGACCCAGCTGAGTTTTACCTTACCTACAGAACAGAATGAAATGGTTGCTGTTTGCAGCCACAAAGTAAATTGAAAGTCATGAAGAAAGTCATGCAGCCTTAAACCTGGAAGGTTGAAAGGGAGTGTATGAATTAGTCGTGAGTAAGGAATTGATGAGCATATTTGTAAATATGAATAAAATTTGACTTAAAAAGCTCATTATAGATTATTAAAAGTGTGATGTTAAATTTTAGCCACAATAGTATAGAGGCAGGTGTGTAATAAGGAAGAGGAGGAGCTGTTGATTAAATTTTTAAGGTCATTGTACTGTTTAGAAGGCTGCTAGAAATTGACTTTAGGACTGTTAAAGGAAACATTGTATAACTTAAGAAATATTATCATGGGGGACAGTGGGAGGGACAGGAATGCAGACCAAAAAGTCAAAGTAAAAGCCTTCAAAAAGCTAAGAAAATCGTTGTAATTAGAAAAACAGTGTTATTACAGCTGTAATTGCAGTGACGTAAAAAAATTAATTTCAGTCACTAAAAGTGATAATCGTGTTTTTATTTATTTATTTAATCATGTTTTTAAAAATCCAGCCAAATATTGTTTTAAAAAAAAAGGCAGTCTAGACAAAGCAACCCTCAAGTATTAGAGATAAAAATAAAGGAATGGAAATGAGGTACCAGGAATAAACAAACCAAAAGACAGTAGATGTGACTGTATTAGGTAACATGGAATTTCCGGGTATTTTACCCAGGAAAACTTGCATTCAGAGACGTGTACCAGGAGGTTCATTGCAGCATTCTTTGTAACAGTGAACAATTTAGGATAATTTAAATATTTACCAATAATGGGATGAACAGATAGACTGTGGAGTATTCACATGGCGCCACTGAACAAGGTAAAAGAAACAAATCTATATGCGTTAATATGGGTACAGTTCAAACCATTGGGTGAAAGAAGTTGCAGAATAATATGTCAGTGTTGTATTTCTAAACGTAAAACAATACATTTAGACTTCTAGTTTCCTTTGAATTCTGAAATTCTTTAATTTCATGGCAGTAATCTTATGTTCCTGTGACTACATGCTTTTGAGTATCTGTGGAATTGGCCCAGAAACTGTTTCCACATAAGCTGGCTACCATTAAGAGCACTTGAGCTCAATGGTCTAAGCACCTGCCTGTCAGGCACAAGGTTGTGAGTTCAATCCCCGGTACCGAAAAAAAAAAAAAAGTGTTCAATGCGTCCTAAAGAATGAACATGCCTGGAGTACAAAAAGTCATCATGTTCTGGTCAAGTAATCTGTAAACTTAAATATTTAGTAACTGTGTTTAATGCTATAGAATAAGCATAAATATAAACATTTTTTTCACTCTAAGCTGCTTATAAGAAAAAAGATGTGGTATAAAGAGGCACAGGTATATCCTAAGAAGAAAACAATGAGATGTCTTGAGGAAGATATTTGCTAAAGAACAATTTCTACTGGCCTATATAATTTACACAGGCTATACCAGTTCTGTAAGTAAGTAGATGTTAAGATCACAAATGCCTTCAGATACAAGTTTCAGAGATACTGAGAAGCTACTGTGTACAAAAAAGTCTATTTAACAGGGTAATAAACACAAAAGTCAGGGAATCGATAGAACACTATGGATGGAGGTCCCTGTAAAATGGGGCAGGCGGAGTTAAAGGCCAAGAGAGTGACACACATTGCTTTGTAGCTTGAGAGTGAGAATGAAGTTATTTTCGCTGATGGAACTGGGAATGTCTCTGCAGAGTCTATTTTAGTTTGGGTGATTCAAAGTGGCAGAGCAATTTCTTTTCTGAGCCATAGCTCTCTTTATTATTTGATTCTTCCTCACCTGATTAAGAAAAACATTGCCATACATTAATCTTTTCAAATCCTTTTAATGGTGCTGCTAAGAAAATTGTTTAAGCATTTAAAATATATACCACAGGGTACACTTATTTTAGAGGCCACTGTGGTTAGCCACTGGAAAACTAAGCGTTGATTTTGATAAAAGGGGAACTTTTATATATTATGGCTTATGACAGAGAATGGAAAAATGTTTCAGTGAGACAGGCTGGCATTTTAAATTGGAGCACAATGATAGCCAAAAAATGCTGAAGTCAACAGACTGCTTAGAAATATGGTTACCATTTGCTGAGAGAGGCCTTTCGAGGTGGCCACAGACACGTGTTTGCAACCACAGCCAGTTCAGTGTTTTTGTTACTGTGGGATTGTGACCCCAGCTGACACCAGTTAAGAGCTGTATGCTTTTAGAGAAAGGAGATTTAGGTCATCCACGAATCCAAGACAAGTAGGAAGTAGGTAAACAAGCAATGAATGATAAAAGACATATCACACATCACATAGATTGGAAAAAGCATAAAAGTGAATTTTCTGCTGAATCTTCTGGGGCTGGCTTGCTTTATTTATTTATTTTAGGACCGACTTTAAAATTTCTCATTTTACCCCCAAAACAGATCACAGGAAGAATTAGTTATTAGTCTAAAACTTGAAGAAGATAAAGAAAGCAGAGTGAGGATATGGAAGAGGTGACATTTGATTTGTGCTTTGGACAATACAAAAGAGATGACCTTGAGACTGAGAGGATCAAAGCTCTAAGCAAAGCATCAACAAGTGGGAGAAGTTCTATTTCTCTCAAGAAAAGAGCGAAATGGGAGACTTAAGGCAAGTTACTTTACCTTTGTGGGTCTGTTGTCTTTAGTTGTAAAGCTAAATACTTGAATTGTGTGAACCCTAGAGAATTTTCCAGCTTCAAAGTTCAGTGAAATAAAGACTAGTTAAAATAGCCACCAGAAATCTGGGGACGTAGCTCAGTGGTAGAGTGCTTATTACATGAGGCCCTATGTTTGATCCCCAGGACCACAAAAATAAACAGGCTACAGAGTCGAATGTTTTTGTTGTTAAAGATGATAACACTGGAAGTACATGAAATACTGAAAATGGAATGGGGTCACAGAGAAAATGTTGGCAAGGGATAAATATCAAATGCAGTAAGGGTCTAAGTACAGTTAAGTAGAGGGAGATGGTTTGCAGGGAATACATCTTTCTTATTTCTGTTGTATCCTTCTTTCTTTGGGGAACTCAATTAGCGTAGCACTCCTGGTTTGGTGCCTTTACGTCTAACCAAAGAAAAGTGAGGTGGCCTAGTCAGATAAGTTTGGGCCTGTACCGCTCATCCCCACCCTTTTGCTTTGGGTCAGCAATCCTGACCACAGTGAGCTATTCTCCTGTACTCCTCCAGCTCTGATGTGTTATCTTTGTCTGTCTTAGTAAGCCATATTCTCCAGGTTAGCTTTCATTATTAATAATGGTGACACTTTGGTCCACCTCTGCTGTGTCTTTACTGTATTTCTCAAGTATTTTCAGAATTTGGATGGGAAAGAAGAGTGGTATTTATTTGGCTCTATAAACACCCCAAAATTTGGGATTCATGGGAACAGAATTAACAGAGGGACATTGTTCCTTCGAATCAGAAGAAGGCAATCCAGTACAGGTCCTGGATACAATCAGAGGCAGATACTAGAGACACTGAGGTATGGCTGCGTTTCAGAGATTCAGTCATCTCAGTCAACAGGGCCCAAGTAATCATCCGACACTGAGCCAGAGTTCGAATCGTCTTTTGAAGAATGTACTGAAATCTCCTGAAGAGAACCAAAGGATGGCGAGGCAAGATGACAAATATTTAAATGCTTAAAATACAAATTAAAGCTGGGTATGGTGGTATATGCCTATAGTTCCAACTATGGGGGAGGCTGAAATAGGATGATCATTTGAGCCTACGAGTTTGGGGCCAGCTTGAGCAACATGGAAGGTCTCTGTGTCTCCACAACCTGCCTCCCACCAAAACCCCCAAACAATAAAACCACCAAAGATAAAATTCCAAAACAAAATACAGTACATGTATTTTAGAGATAGCAATGGTTAGCCACTGGGGATTTTGATAGCAGTGATTTTGAGAATAGGTTTGAAAAGATAAGGCTCCAGGAAGTGTCACAGCATTGTTCTCCGGCACCAAGGACAGTGCAGTTAACTGCTCTGTAGTAGCAGGCCACAGCCTTTTTAGCACCCGGGGCCAGTTTTATGGAAGACATGATTTTGGGATGATTCAAGTACGTAATATTTATTGAGTATTTTATTTCTATCAGTATTGCACTGTAATATATAATGAAATAATTACACAGCTCACCATAAAACAGAATCCAAGGGAGCCCTGCACTCATTTTCCTGCAAGTAGATGTCACAGCTAGGGGTCATGGAAGACAGTGCCACCCAAAGTGTGTTGCTTATGTCTAGTTTACCCCTTAGTCCATTTTGGTTACTATCTCTGCAGAAAACCCTTCTTCACAAAGATAGAATGTTGGGAATGGAAGCAGGCTTCTCAGTGCTTTTGTGGTAGTCTCAGGATAGCCTGCCTTGACTTAAACCCAGAATGCTTAGAGATTTGAAGTTGTCTCATATACTTTTAAGGCCACCGTCATTTGCAGTTTCAAGCAGTTGATCCTTTCCTAGGGCAGACAAAGTCAGTCCACCTGTCTTATTCACAAATAGGTTGTGGATCTATTCCCTTCTAATTCAAGGTCTTTCATTGTTTGGAAAGTACTGCTCAAGCTCTTTTAAAGCTGAGATAGGTGATCTTGCACCAGCTGTGAGAAAGAAGGCTTCCTCTTAGTCTTTCAAAATCTCTGTTTGAAAATGTCAAAAGTTTAGTGTTCACTCATTGCACCCATAATTCCAGTTTGGCTTTGAATGCAGCCACCTTAGCTGCTGACTTGAACAAACTTTTCATTCTCCCCTGAAGTGACAAATTGAGTCTGTTGAGTAGGTTGAATATGTCACATGCGTGAGCAAGTTTAATGACTCATTCTGTGTCACTGAAATGTGCTGCTGGTGGTGACTTTTTCTAAAAGAAATCTCTGGAGTTATTCTCATAATTCAGAAACTCTGGCCAGTTATTTACCTGTAGAAACTCATCTCACTTCTGTGTATAGAAGACGTGAGTGCTGTGTGCCCATCTCCCTGTAGACCTGCATGAACAGATATGAGTTAAGGGCATGTGCTTTAATGTAGTTGGTAATTTTAATCACACCTTGCAAAACATTAAGTTCAGGTGACATTTTTCAGCTAACAGGCCTTTCTCTATGGATAACATAGTCCATAGACTCACATTCAGAAGCATCCTCATTGACTTGAGTAGTGAAACCAAAAAGTCATCTGGTCATGGCAGCCACCCTGTTGGTATACATATTAGCCTCAAGTGATCTGTTCAGTTTTCCTAGTATGTAATCATTCAAAGTCTTGAATCGCTCTGCACCTGTGGTGTTGGTTGGCAATAAAAGCACATGTGCATATCCTCCTGAAAAATATATCGAAAAAGAACAAGCATTGTTGCCTCATCAATACTGGTAGACTTGTAAACCTGGATTGCATATCATGGTGACTCAATCCTCGCTAGCACTTGTGCCTCAGTAGTTGCTGTTATTTCATCAGTTTGTCTAGCTATGGTGCTAGCTGAAAGAGGAATATGTGCCTCTTTTTGAACTGCAGCCTCTCCTGAAAGTTCACAACACATGTCCTTAGCAGAAGACAGGGTCAGTTGTTTACCAATGTAGAGGGCTTCTTGGCTTTAGCAGTGCAATTAGCCACAAAGAATGATGGTGTCAGTACAAATACATTTGATGAAGTAAAGACCTTCACTAATTGCTGCTGCTTCTCCTCCTCTTCTTCCTCCTCCTCCTCCTCCTTTTTTTTTTTTTTTTTTTTTTTGTACCTGTAATTGAACTCATGACCTCTTGCCTGCCAGGCAGGTACTGTGCTGCTGAGCTACATCCCTGGCCCAATAATTGCTTCTGTTTTAAATGTTTCTTTTTTCTTTTGAGAAACTCCAAAGGTTTGTCTTTTAATACAGGTGCTTGATCTCCCTGTGGTGAAATAGTTTTAAAGGTTTCATAGCTTGGCTGCATAGCTGGTCATCACATGTTATACAAAGCAGGCTTGGAGAACATGAATCACCTGCTGCTATGAATGTGTACTTTCAATAGTATTCTTGGTGCTTTCTTTTCTATGCAGCTTTCTTTTTGTTGGTAGTCTTAGAGTCTACTATCTCATCATAAGGTCTTTCCCCCTTTTCAAAGAAGCTCTCCAGTGATGTTTACATTTTAATCATTTTGACTGGTTAGCTTGTGAGCTTACCCAAACTGTGACTGAGACAGTATGCAGTGTGGGAAAGAGGTGTGGACAGAAGTGGTAAATAAAATAATGAGTGCACGAAGTATGGACTGGAATAAGTGTTAGATTCTGATTTAAAGCCTGCCACTAGATGCAGCGTACAATTGAAGTATATCAACTCACTTGGCACTGTAAAGCTTGCCATCAGATACAGCCTAATGCTCACTTCCCTGTCACTAATAGAATTGTAGTATGAGTCTGCAACAATTGATTTATTATGGTCTCTGTGCAGGCAAACCTTTCTGCTAATATTAATCTGTATTTGCAGCTGCTCCCCAGTGCTAGCATCACTGCCTCAGCTCCACCTCAGATCATCAGATAGTATAGTCTTATGAGATGAGCGAGCAGTTTAGTTTCCTGCTGTGCACAGTTCATAGTAGGGTTTGCATTCCTGTGAGAATCTAATGCCACTGCTGATCTGACACATGGTGGAGCTCAGGCAGTGATGTGAGTGATGGGGAACGGCTGTACATACAGATGAAGCTTTGATCATTCCCTCTTCACTCATCTGCTATACGTCCTGGTTCCTATACCAGTCTATGGCCTGGGGTGGGTGGTCAGAGACCCCTGTTCTATAGAATAAATTTCATTAAATTATACAAATTTTTGAGAAATAAATGAAGGCATCTACTTGGGTTCAATAATGAATAGTTATATTTATGTATAAATGCTAAGCCATTTTTCTCCAAATATGATAGTTCAGACAGCCACAAAGGTTTTTTTTTTTTTTTTTTGGTGTGTGTGTGTGTATGTGTTTTCATTTTTAAAAAGTTGAATTGTTTGAAAAACCCAGTCAACAGGCTGCATGTTAGCAGCTCAGAAGACCAGGGGGATGGAATTTTAGTATCTTTGTTTCTCATTACATGGATACAGTCAATGACTTTATCGAAGGTTATTACTCATTGATTGATAAGTTCAATTACTCTCATACAGAAAATAGTATACTGTAGTTTGTCTCCTATACTCACTGACTTTTTTAGGCTCCAGAAAAATACCAGCGTCTGCATAAAGAAATCTCAACTGTGATTTGCATGCCTGATTTCTCTCTAGTGTTGTGTTGAAAGTCATGGCCACATTCAGTTTGGTGTGCGAAAGATAGGCACCAGGGAAGGGTTTTCAGAAGCAGTTGTGCTTGAACTGAGGCATGGAGGGAGAATAGGATTGGGCAGGTAGACATGAGCGATGGGAGCTAAGAGCACAGTGGGATGGCATAAGGCTCAGTGTGGAAATCAGGGAGTCGTGGAGTCAGGTCATCTTCAGGGAGCAGCGTCTTGATCAAGCCATGTGACTAGCAGACGGGTGCGAAGGGAGTATCAACTCTACAACTGGAAAAATAGCTTCAACCAATGGTACAAGGCCGTAGGAGGCCACAGTCTTAAGATTAGCTGAGACCTGATGAGGAAATCACCTGTGGAGAGGTAGAAACTAGAAATTCAATAGGGTTGTTTGCTGGGATGAGATTCTGGAAGGAAAGGATATAGTAGAGAGGCAAATATAGGCAGAAGGAAAGTGAAGAGGGGTTAAAAACAGTAAGGGGGCACAATTTGCGTGACAAGTCAAGCAATGTTTTGTAGTTGATAAAAGAATGCCTCCTGATATTTAGAAACACAAAAATTGTTTTAAATATATCTACTTAGTTTTTTTTTCTGTCAGAGTTCTTATTTTTCCTCAGCCGTTGTTTTTTTTTAAACATTTTTGTTAAAAGAATAAACGAATAGCATGTGCTTAAAGAAATTAGGTACACATTAGGCACTGAAATAATTTCAAATAATTTTTCTTTTAGCTGTATTGCTATTATATAATAAGAATACATATTGATTCAGAACTTTTATGAAGAATTTGTACATTTTATTACAACATCTGTTTCTACATTTTAATTTCTCTCCTTTTATAAGTATTTGCATACTTTTTTTTCCAAATGAGAAGACCTTTTGTTTGCCACAAGAAGGCTATTATCCAGAATGTTAATGGGTTTTCAGCTATTAAGATGTAATGATATACCTTGAGTATTTAACTATAAATTTGAAAAATCTCCATGAACAATCTCAAAGGAATACTTAGAATGCACTCCTGGTAAATTGGCTCATTTTCCTGTAATTTACTGGAAGTGCTGATATGAGAGCAGTCCTAATGTGAAAGTACATTAATCCCTGGAGTTACATTGTATGTATTAAATTATTACTCTCAAAGAATAAAATGTATGAGGCCATTTAGCCCTCATTCACACTTGTTACTTAGAATCACACTAGAGAAACAATCACTTATCTTTTGATGCACAAAATTAGAAATGATACATTTAATATCTTTTAAAACTAGAGGCACAGTGATTCTCAGTTACAATTTTGCATAACAATTGGTCTTTCCCAAAACATGTAGTGTTCTAGTTAGGAATATGTTTCTTCTGCCTTTGTGGGGGCCCATTTCACTCCATTGGTAATTGAAATATTTTTAGAAACCCATAATGCAGCTTTCTTTCATGTCAGTCAAGAAGATTAGTCTGCCTTCTAGCCATGAGGATCTACCACAATGGGGTTTTCTAAGGATGGTAGTCAACCTGCAGGAACAGCAGTTTGCAGGGGCATTTCGGGCCTTTGGAATTTACCTAAATGTACTTTTCTTCTTTACCAGGGGACTGAAAATTGTGAAACATGACTTGTGACGTCAGGTTTTTTTTGTTTGTTTGTTTTTCTTGTTAGTAGCCACTTACGATTGTGGAAGATTAAGGCAGAGACAAAGCCTCATCTGAGATTTTAGCAACGCTCTTCAACAACAAACTAAACCATGGACATAAAGCTGGACCCTTCCCGGGACGATCTGCCTCTCATGGCCAACACCAGCCACATGCTTGTGAAGCATTATGTACTGGATTTAGATGTAGATTTTGAAAGTCACATCATCGAGGGCACCATAGTGCTTTTCTTTGAGGATGGAAACAGATTCAAGAAGCAAACTGGTTCTACCAAGGAAACCTGCCAGTTGGCATCAGATGAAGCCTGCAAATCTGGAACACCTGAACTCTGCCATCTTCCTATGGCAAATGCAAGGACCACATTTAATGTGGGATATAATGATTTTATAATCTGTGATAAAGGTGAAGAAGATACTTCTGAAAAAGATGGTAACCATGACAACCAGGAACAGGCTCCTGGGATCTCTAGCTCAAAGTACTGCTGTGACACAGAGAATCATGGGAGAGAGGATTTTTTGTTAGTGCTGGACTGCTGTGATTTATCTGTGTTAAAGGTCGAGGAGGTGGATGTTGCTGCTGTGCCAGGTATTGAAAAATTTACAAGGCCTTCCAAGCTGACAATTGTTTCTAAAGAGCTCAGGAATGAGATTGTTCATGAACTTGTGACTCTGCCTGCAGATCATTGGAGGGAGCAGTTAGACTATTTTGCTCGCTGCAGCCAGGCTCCTAGCTGTGGGGAACTCTTCTTTGACACTGACACTTGGAGCTTACAGATCAGGAAGACAGGGGCTCAGACAGCTACTGACTTTCCTCATGCCATCAGGATATGTTATAAAACCAAACCCGAGGGGCAGTCAGTTACCTGGACCTCAGACCAGAGCGGCAGGTAGGTTATCCCAGCGCCCTGCAGCCTTGCTAATCTCAGGCATCTCAGGGATGCTCCCAGACAAGGGACCAAGTCTACAGAAATGCTTCTGTTTGTTCTGTGGTATTACCCAGGTACCCTGATGTCCTGAGACCCACAGGGAAACAAGTAAATTCCCAGGTACGTGGGACTGTTAATAGGATTGCCTCCTATAAGTCAGGACAAAAAGACTGTTAAATGCCCTTGCCTCTGAGTGAGGAGATTGAAAGGTAAGCTTAATGATGGAACCCTGAGCCTGACCCTTGGTTGAGATCTTAGCCAGTGACTTCCCCTGCTGTCGATGGGAGTTATAAGTCTGAGGGCAAGTACTTCTCACAGTTCTAGTCCCCGGAGAGAACATACTGCTGCAAAGTTGGGTGGGTGTGCAGCCAGGCAAACAGCTTTCAAATAAAGCCGGCTCTCCTTGTGATTTCCTCACTGGATCTATCTTGGCAGCTTTGCCTTTGGACTTTCTCAGTTGTCGCATGATGTGAACGCTCAGAGCAAATTGAAAGATTTACTTCTGAGGCATGAAACTGTCCTGCGGAGGCTGCCTGCTCACCTCCTTGACTGTGATTCTTGGGTATTTGGTACCAGGAAGACTCTTGGTTTTGGTGAGAGAAGAAATCGATGAGATGTGGTGTTCTGGGGGATGTGCTTCGGCAGTCGTTTGGCCTTGTTGCCCTTCCTCTTAACAGTTGTCTAGGTTTTTTTTAGGATTTGAGAAATTCTAAACTTTATTGATTCTTCATTGTCTGATCTGTTTCTTTATGCTAATATACTGTAAATCATTTTGATAATCATTGCAGAGTTTGGATGGAGGAATGTTGATCATTGTTAATTGTGTCTGAGAGCCTTTTTTTTTTTTTTTTTTTTAATAGCACTGGAACCCCTTAATTGAAACAGTTGTCTCCTGGAATTGCTAGTATCTCTTCCTTAACCCACTCCTCAAAACCCTTTTAGTTTTTAGGGTTTTTTTTTTTCAAGCCCTGCTTATTCCACTGTTTGCCTCTATTCTTCCCTCCCGCTCTTGCCTCCAACCTGCTCAAAATGCGTTCACTTCCTGTCTAGGCAGCTAGAGTCTGAGGCAGCCTTCGGGAAACTGCAAGATTGGTACAAACTTATGTCAGTACAAAAGCACAGTGATTTATTTATAGAGTAACTTACTGAATGTTCTCTGGAGACAGAGTGAAAGAAATAATTGTTCTTATGATATCTTCAGATTTTTAAAAATGATCAAGAATGGGATTTTCAGTAACATTTAACAGTGTGCTGCCTCAGAATATTTAACTAGGAAATTACAGTTTTTAATATTCCAGAGGTTTCATTTTTAAACCAAAATAATGGGGGAAAAGAAACTACTGACAGTATTTAGAAGAATTAAATGTGACTTTCTCTCCTAAATGCTTACTACAAAGAAAGACATTAGACGTTTGAATTAAATTATATGCAAAAGTGTTGGGTAGGAACGACTTACCGATAAATGCTAGTTTCCATAAAGAAACTAAAGAGGCCTGGGTACATTTCATTCCTCCAGAGGTTGACACGGTGATTCAGTGAAATGAATGATCACAGCAGAAGTTTAAACTATATTCTTGGAAGTTCATGATTATACGTTAGTATATTATGGTCATTTATGCAATCTGACAAGGATACAAAATGTTACTGTAACAAAGAAAATCATGAAAAAAATTTTTTTCTCTTTTGGGTGGAGAATTTTCTTAGAGTCAAGATAATCTATAAATGATCACCAGCTCTTTCTAAAGTCTCCTGTGTGCTTAATAAATATAATTATGTACAGGTAACTGAGTAATTTAAGGACTTAAACTGACTAAAAATTCCAGGTTGCTAGACAAAAATAATTCCTTAGTGGTGAGAGTGAATGGTAGTTGTTGGGGTCATCATACAGTACTTTATGAAGTTAATTGGGTGAAAATAGAAAATTTCGCAGATGTGTGAAAATTGGTAGGTAGACCTTATTTTTTCTAGGACGTAAAGTTCACATTTATTACAAGTAAGACAGTTGTTGCATACTTACCCTTGAATGACAGAATTTGATCAGTACATTTACCATAAATTCACAGTCCTAGTTGGGAAACTCTTTATTTCCATTTGCAGGTAGGAAAATTGAATAAAGTGACAGGAAGTTCTTAGAAAAACTGAAGTCTCAATTGTGCAAGGGAGCAACTTTTTTTTTTATCATGTTATTTATTGTATGCACAATTTTCAAGTACATTTTAAAAATAAATGAATTGTAGTAGCTTTCTTTTTTTTCTTTTCTTTATCTTTTTTTTTTTTTTTTTTTTTTTTTTTTTTTTTTTTTTTTTTTGTACTCAGGACCTTGTACTTGCCAGGTAGGCACTGTGCTGCTGAGTTATACTCCTGGCCCCTGTAATAGCTTTCAATAAATTTTTATTTTAAAGGGGAGATTGGATGAAAACTTTTTAAAAAAATGTCTAAATTGGAATCTGTGAAGTTGCATTAGTGACTTCTCACTCTTCTCAGAGTTAAACTGAATTGTTTTGTTTGGTAGTAAATAAATAATCATTTAGAAGGTCAGGTGATTCCAGGCTGTAATGCAAATGGTGACAGTCAAATTATATTATGAATTATGAAACAGCCTTCCTAAAGGATGCGGGAGAGGGAATGCTGCCATAAGTAACTTTCTTTTCATTTTATGGTACTAGGAATGGGACCCAGGATCTCTTGCATGCTAATAAGCAAGTGCTCTGGTGCTGTGCTTCACCAGCAACCTGCCCTAAGTAACTTCGAAAATGCGTAGACTGTAAGAGTAAAGGCAGAAGGAACCGTACATAAATACTGCAGCATGGTTGGTAACATTGTTTCCCATAGGGCTACTGGTTAACAATTCTACTACTACTATATGTGTACGGTGGAATTGAACAGTTAAGTAAATGGATGGTAGAAAATGCAAAGCAGGCTTCTTACTGTTGGAAGTCAGAGGTTATAGATAGCAAGGGGAGGGAGCTAAAATGCTTCGTGCCATAACTAATTAGAATTGGAGACCACTGTGGGTTTTTGTTTTTTTTTTTTTGGTACTTGGGGGCTTGAACTCATGACCTCACGCTTGCCAGGCAGGCACTTGTGCCACTGAGCTAAACCCCTACCCCCTGGAGACCACTGTGAACTCATGTTTACCTTAATACAGCTACAGATGATTACATATAGAAAGTTATAGGTATATGTGGTTCCAAAGGTTAATACCCAAACGTGTATTTCTTTCTCATCAGCTGAGAGGTTCTAGAATCAGTGAGCACACCTAGGATCCAGATCTTGATTTTTTTGTTTGTTTTTTGGAGACAGGAGTCTTGATATGTAGTTCAGTCTGGCTTTGAACCCACTGTGTAGTCCAGGCATGCCTCAGACTCAAGGCAGTCTTCCTGCCTCAGCCTCCTGAGTGCTCAGATTACAGGTATGTACCACTATGCCCAGCTCAGATCTTGGTTTCAGATACTTTTGTCCTTTCCATAAAAGCAATGAGAATTTCTTAGAGAAATAGCTAGGATTGGGATAAGAATATATGAGATAAGCCTGTGCGAAAGTTAAGAAAGCATTCACACAGCAGTACCAGCCACAAACAGCAGTTACACCGGATGGACAAGTCCCCATCTGAAACAGCTCCTAATGGCCAAAGCTGGGCAATCAGATCCAGAAGGTGCTGCTGGATGATAACCCAAAGTTTAAAATAAACGCCCATGAGTCCGCACCGGTATGAATAAACGATTCAGTAAATAATCAAGTGCAGAAGAATAGACAAATCCACAGTGCAGAAGAGTTCCAAATAAATGATATACATATTCTGTTCTCAAGGAGGGGAAATACAACTCTGCACTGCTGAATTGTGAACTCACTTCCAGAGAATACATTATGGAGTGTGGGGAAAGAATCATTTTACATTGGAGAAATCTGACAGTATTTCCTTAGCAAGATGATGAAAGTCAACCGTAACAGAGATGAGTTATATTGATAGCTTGTGTCTTTAGTGCCAATAGTAAGTGCCTTTAGTATGCATGGTGAAAGTGGCACCTTTGTGGTCTTCCTCTCAAAAGTCTTTAACTCCAATCTAGTTTTGAGACAAGCATCAGATAGATCCCAATTGAGGAATATTCAGCACAGTACCTGACAGTATTCCTCAAAATTATCAAGTCAGCATATACAAGAAAAGTATGTGGCATTGTCAGTCAAGGAGAGCCAAAAGAGATGTGATGATCCTGAAACAGAAAAAGGATATTCAAGAAAAACGAAGGAAATGCGAATGAAGTCTGTGCTTTACATTGTGAAACTCATTCATTGGTGACAAGATGCTGTAGTGGGGAAAACCAAGTATGAAGTCTTGTGTGTTATCTTTAATCTAAATCTTTTAAAATAAAAAGTTTATTTTAGCTGGGCAAGGTGGGCAAATTCCTTTAATCCCACCTACTCAGAAGGATAAGGAAGAAGAATCTTAAATTCAAGGCCCCCAGATCAATTTAGCAGCACCCTGACTCAAAATGAACATTTTAAAAAGTGCTACGGGTGAGGGTGTAGCTCAGTGGTAGAGTACCCCTGGGTACAACCCCTGGTACCAAAGGGAAAAAAATCTATATTTAGAAATAAACTTGTGGATGCGTGGGCTGCCCCTGGTGGGGTCACAGCCAGACTTCTGCCTTTTCCCATGAGTTGCACCATTCTCAGACCATGGGGGAAAGAACAAGAATTTACCAAGAAGCAAGCCCTCTCTGCGAACCAGTGCCACATGCAGGCTGCCACCAACGGGGCTACAGCCAGACCCTAGCCCCTTCTGGCATGTGGGCTGAGAAACAAGAAGAGCCAAAACCACCCCCCTCCCCGTCCCAAACAACTGGCTGATACAAAGAAACACAGGCTGCAGTGATAGCTATTCAGGTGAAATGCAATCTGATGCTTGTGGTATTTGGTGTTTACTGAGTTTGCAGGTCTAAGGCTGGTGGTCTGATCACCTGTTCAGAGCATAACAATACGCAGTGTGGCATCTATGGGGGATCTCCTTCTGAAGGTGGTAGCCATTGTTAATTCCCTATTACCTTGTTTTGAAGTCCTGTATCATTTTCATTGGTTTTTTGGGTTGGGTTTTACTGTTTTGTTTTTGATTCTGATGGCATGGGCAGCTATTTCAAAGATAGCAAGATATATTATGGTAGCTATTTTGGATTTACCATTATCTTGGTTTGAAGTCCTTTATTGCATTCATTGTTTTGTTTTTATTGATTCTATTCTGTTCTGTTTTGTTAGATTTTTACTATGTCTGAAGGTATCTGCAGCTATTTTGAAGACAAGAGGCATTATGGTAACCGTAAAAAAACCAAAAATCAAAAAATTTCTGCTGAGTGGGGTGGTATATACCTGTAATTCCAGCACTTGGGAGGCTGAGGCAGGAGGATCACCATGAATTCTAGGCCAGCCTAGGCTACATAGTGATTTCAAGGCCAGTGTGAATTATATCTGAGACCTTGTTTCAAAACCCCATAAAATAAATAAATAAAATAAAATACAAAAGAAAAGAAACAAAAATCCCTTCAAATTTTAAAAGAGGTCATCATCTTTCTACCCTGAAATATCCTTTCTCTAAGAGCTCTCCTCCCCCTTTTACCAAGTAGAATTGTTCTCTGACATAGAATCAAAAATGTATTTAAAACTATAAAAGAGAAAAAAATTATTCTCCTAGATAATTGTCAATGATTTCTTCATCTCTGTTCTTTTTCTCATTCTGAAGTTAAATATCTGGAAGTATAACGCTTCATTTACCTGTCTTAGTTCAGCCATTTCGGGGTGTGCTGGCTTTTGAACCTAAATGTCCTTTCCTGCCTCCACCCTCAGATACTGGATTGTAGGTGACATTTAAGAATGACTGACAGAGGGAGCACATGCGTAACAATCTGATACGACATGCTTCTTGGAAAAGATGTTTACTTTTATGTGCTGTGTGGGTGTGCCTGCCCTTTTAAAAATATTTTGATGAGAGCAAGAACAAGATCAAGAATGTATGCAGGTATTCTTGCAGGGCTGAAAGTGGCCAGGACTAAAGTTTCTTGATTCTAGATCCTATATATACCTAAGAAAAGATGTTTAAAGTGGAAATTTTTATTTCCATTATTCAAAGCACATGTGTTTTCTTCATTTTTCTTGCATTTTTTCCATTCCATTTAATAAAATGCTCTTTAAAACCAAAGCATTCTCTCTAGCAACCCATCCCCCCTTTTCCCTTAGGATCCTGATAATGGGTGGGGGCAGGGGTGGGGAGCGGCCAAGTGTTCTAGGAGATCTGGGCTTGGTGGATGACATCATGGAATGAGAGTTGAATGGAGGGGAAATTAGATTCAGTAGAGGAAATTTATTAGAAAAATGGCAGTTATTTGGATTACCATTCAAAATAAGAAAACTAATTGGGAAAATATAAGTGAAAGTTGTATTAAAATTTAAACTTTCCTAAAGCACTCTGATGTTAACTTTGTTTTAGAGAGGATCGGGATGAAGTTGGCAAAATACTACTTTTTTTCTGTTATATTCGTTGCTCAACTATTGAACCAAGGGAGATGTATGCTTTTGGAGTACTCTTGGTTCAACATCAAAACCAGCTATTAAATACCTCCCTCCAATTAGTTCATTGTTTTATATCTCAGCATAAATAAAGGGTTTAAAATTAAAGGAATAACAAAGGGTGTTTTTAAAAGGCATTTCTGGTCTAAAAAAAACATTTCTACAGTTAGTTCTTTTTTAAACTTTTTTACTTGCTTTAAGAAACCAGTACAAAATTCAAGAGAACTAAAGTGGAAATACAGATTAATTCTCTGATATCATGGCATAACTACATAGGAGGAGTTAGTACTACAAAAATAAATGAGCGAATAAATTTTTTAAAAGTCCAAAGCTTAAAATGTTTGAAAGGGTTTGTGTTTTAGTATCTTTTTTTTTTTTTTGTATCAGGGTTCAAACTCACAACCTCGCACCTGCCAGACAGGCGCTTAGGCCACTGAGCTAAATTCCCAGCCCTATTTTTTGAGACAGGGTCTCACTAAGCAGTTCAGGATGGCCTTGAACTCACTTTGTAGCCCAGGCTGGTTTCGAACTCACAATGATCCTCCTGCCTCAGCCTCCCAAGTGCTGGGATGAAAGGCATGTGCCACCATGCTCGGTTAATGTTTTAGTATCTTTTTCCCCATATACTTACATAGAGCTCCACTTCCCAGAATCCAAGTTGAGTAACCAAGGAAGAAAAGACAACAGAGAATGCCTGAATCTAAACAAGTAACCAAAATGACCAACCAGACAAAAAGAGAAGAACCAAACATCAACAGAAAAAGGCAAGTACAGTGATGTGTAGAATCAGGCGAAAAGAACTGGAAAGTGAGAGCCACAAGACCTGGGTACCAGTTGCACCTACACTGCCAACAAGCCAGCTGACTTCAGAGATGCCATTTTACACATCAGAGCTTAGTTTCCTCATTGTAAAATGGGAAGATTCCATGAAATGATCCCCATATGTTTTCTACACATGATCCCTTACGCACGAGGGGCTTCCAGGAGAGAAACGCTGTCTTTGCCTTGATGGGCAGCCTGCCGGGTTTGCAGTCTGACTTGGAGCTCTTTGCAGCCCCTTCTCTTGCACAGCAGTGATCACTCTGTGGACCTGCCATATCGTCGGTAGCACTGATGAATTTTGCTTTTGGTAGTCGTACCATCAGGTCCTTGACAATGCAGAAAGGAAGTGTATGTGCATAGGTGTGGGGGAGAGAAAGAGTGTCGTGGTTGGCACTTCTGTGCTAGTAGGTCTTGATTTTTGTGGCACAAGAAAACAATAGGTTTGAAAACTACAATGGAGATGTAACAGTTTTAAAGAGAAGAGAAGAGAGAGTTGTGAAGAAGATTAGGTAAAAGAAGAGGCTGAAAGAAGTTAGGGGAGGCTCACGGAAGGCTGTAACACTGCGTAGCTTTTTAAAGGTGCTGATGGAACTGTCCAGTCTGTGGCCCCTGGAGTGATCAGGCCTCTTAGCTCATTGCTCGGAAGACCCATTCAGCCGCACAGCACCCATGGCCCCTACGGGCTTATCACCTCCTGCTTGTTGCTCTGATGCTGTCTCTTCAGTCACTCATCCATGATCACCAAGTGTCTGAGAAAGGCCTCATGCCTTGATGGAAACCAGTGGAACTTATGACCATTTTAAACTAAAGCTAACCCAACTTTCTCCTGATTGGGAAAAGACAAATGCTAAAGAGAAAGAAGATACATGGTTTGAAAAATCACGTATGAGATCTTAACAGGTGACCCCTCCTTCAGATTAGGGGGCACATGAATATTAGTTGACCTGTTACCTTAGAAGGGGTAATTATTGTGCTTGGTCCTCAGTTGACATCCAAGCAGTCATTTAAGAAGCTGAAGTAATTGTTATTCTGACAGATTCTTCCACAGCTTATAAGTTCTTTTCTCTTTCTTTTTTTTTTTTAATAATTGTGGTACTGGGGATCAAACCCAGGGCACATACTAGGCAAGCACTAAGCTATGCTCCATCCTTCTACCCCCTTCTGAGACAGGGTCTCATTATATTGTTTATACTGGCCTTGCACTTGTAGTGATCCTCCTGCCTCAGCTTCCTGAGTGCTGGGATTACAGGTGTGAGCCACTACACCCAGCTCAGTCCTTTTAATTTTATTTTTTATTTTAAAACCATCTTGCTAAATTGCCCAGGCTGCCCTCAAACTTTCTATCTTCCTGCCTCAGGCTTCCTCCGTAGCTGGGATTAGAGGTGTGCCACCACACTTGGCTTAGAAGTTCCTGAATGGCAGTGAGCCATGGGCCTGCCTTTTAACCCTGTCTTACTCTGTTTTTCTGATTTTCATTGTCTTCCCATTCTCACAACTCTTGTACGGTGAACCTGGACTCCCTGGCATATAAGATTCAGGTGGGTCTCCCAGAGTATATAGGATGAGCATTTTCTTTTGTGTGGTAGAAGAAATTATTTGGTCTGAAAATGATAGCGTTATAAGTATTGAAGAATTTCAGGTTGGTGCCTGCACATCTATCCCATAAACATTTTAGCACCATAGCTGAGGTACAAGACTCTGCATGTCAAATAAACACAGCTGCATCTCTTTCAGTGAGTACATATTCAGGTACTGCATTGGCTGTTTATAAATGCATATTGATTTCCCTCGCCTCTGGGTGAGGGGAGGGGGGACTAGGGAATCAGCTTTGCATATGCAGTAGTTCTTATTTGAACATGTGTATGATGGGAGCCATCTTTACTCAAGTTATTACACAGGGAATATGATTGGGTGTCTCTGGAGAGACTCCCTGTTTACCTATCCTCCATTTGCTGGCATATGCCCAGATTCCATCAGAGGTTGTATCCAGAGGCTAAAGCTTTTATCTCTCTTAGAGTGTAATAACCTAACTTTAAATTGTTTTCAGGTATTCGTACTAGGATGTGAGACATACAGAGGGATACCAGGTTGTAAAAGATGAAAGGCTTTGGTTATAAAGAGTCTGTGCTCCTGGCATTTGGTTTAGGCATGTTGGGGAGGGAGGAGTGAACCCGCAGATGAGAAGCAGGAAAGGTCAAGAAAGGAGGAGGCTGGGAGCACAAAGACTCAAGGATACAGAAATGTCAATCTTTCTTCTGAGAAGAGAGTCTTTGGGACCCCTGCTTGAGCAGGGCCTCTTAGGGAGTTGGTTCCCCAGGATTCCTTTTACTCTCCTCAGCCATTCAGGCACTCAGAGGCTGCTACCATTATAGTCCAAAGGAGCCTGACTCCTTCCACTGACAGCAGACTTTGGTATCATCCACACGATGCTCGTTTTACTGACATGAGGAGTGCAGATTTCAGAGGAAGGCCTACAAATCCAGGCCAGGAGACCCTGGGAGGGCAATGCCTAGAACCATGGGATGAAGCCAAAGGTGCAGTGGAGACCCCAGGAGGTTGGAGATGCCAGGAATGTGAAATGCCTGCCAAGAAAAGCTGTAGGTGGTGAATGGAGCCAGCCCAAGAGAGAGGTTCTGTGGGTTGCAGCCTGCAAAGCCACAGGGGTGGGGCTGCCCAAATCCTTTGGAACTCATATTTTACCACCGTGTCCCCCAGATGCCAGATTTGGAGCTACAGGACTTAATGTTTGCCTTGCTGGGTTTTGGTCTCGCTTTGGTCTAATTCTCGTCTCTCCTTCTGTTTTCCCTTTTAGAGTGGGAATGTTTATTCTGTGCCATTGTACCTTGGGATTTTATAGATTACTTTTGATTTTTACAGATGCTTACAGGCTAAGAGTTTGCCTTGAGTCTCAGAAAAGACTTGTACTGGACTTTTGTAGAATGCTGGAACTGTTGAGACTTTGGGAAAGGGATTACTGTTTTTCTGGTTGTATGCGGGATAGTTGTATTGTGTTAAGTAGAATCCTGAACTGGCTGTTGCCTTTATTTGGAGATTAAGTATGGTTTAAGGAAATATACTTAGGTTGCAAGTTGAGAAGGGAAGGGATGTGGTAGTTAGGGTAGAGTTTCGACTTGATTAGTTTTGGGATCCACCCCAAGGATTGGCAAAACACACTTTGAGGTATCTGGGTGGATTACGAAGGCATGGTTTTAGGGTTTATGTCTAGCTCCTTAAGCCTTCCACTCTGGCACTCTTCCCCTGCTCTGCTTCCTAGCCACCAAGAACTAAGCACCTTTGTTCCGCTGCGCCCTTTCACCAAGTTTCTGCCATGGATCCTCACCTAGTATGGACCGACTCCTCTGAAACCGAGCCAGGTCAACCTCTCGTTTAAGTCGGGTGGTTGGGTATTGTGTCTCAGTGATGGGAAAACTGATTAATACAAGTTGCATAACAAATTACCTCAAATTTAGCAGCTTAAAATAACAAACATTTACTGTCTCACCCAGTTTCTGAGGGCCGGGAATGCAGGGGCAGCTTTGCTGTGGCTGTGGCTCAGGATCTACCCCAAGGTTGCGGTTAGGCTGTCCCCTGGGCCCACAGGCGTCTCTGCACTTGACTGGAGATAGAAGCTCCTTGTCCAGGCCCACTCACGGTAGTGCTGCAGCCTCAGTCTCTCACTGACTGTTGACCAGAGGTCTTTCCCTGACCATGTGGGCCCCTCCCTACTGCCTCAGTGTCCTCATGACATGGCAGCCTCCTCCCAGAGCAGATGATGGGGGAGTGGGAAGGCGAGAGGGAGGGAGGGAGAGAGAGAGAGAGGCCTAAAAACAGAAACCAGTGATATTTTTGTCATCTCAGAAGTGACATGCCCTCACTTCTGCCATATCCTTTTGGCCATCAAGACCATCCCTGGTATAGTATGTGTGTGACTGCATGATGGTATGACCAGCAGAATGCAGGGTCATAGGCAAATTCAGAAGCTGTTTTTTTCGTTCTGCTCCTTCAGCAAACCACTAACTAAATCCTCCGAATTCTGCCTCTGCAGTATTTCTCCAATAGGAGGCAGAAGAAAAAGTCTTAGGAGAGCTCTAGGCACAGGCTTTTTACTTTACTTCTCTGTAAATACCACAAAGAGGTTTAACTCTGCAAGTGTATGTAGTTTAGAAGAACCTTCCTGGAACTCTTTTTTTTTGTGGGGGGGGGCAGGGGGTAGTGGCAATTGAACCCAGGGCTTTCACACTGTGCTACAACCCCAGATTCTCCTTTTTTTCTTTTATTGGTAAATTTTGTTTTAGAGAATAAGGCCAAGCAAAATGAAACAGAATAGAGCCAATCAAAACAAGACAGTGTAAGTCTCTGAATTTCAAAACAAGATAATAGGAAATCAACAATGGTTTCCGTAGTGCCTCTTGTCTTCAAAATAGCTGCCCATGCCTTGAGACATAGTCGAATCAAACAAAACAAAACAGAATAGAACCAATAAAAATAAAACAGAATTCAATACAGGACTTCAAACCAAAATAATAGTAAATCTAAAATGGCTACCATAATATATCTTGTTGTCTTTGAAATAGCTACCCATACTGTCAGATATAATAAAATCAAACAAGATAAAGCAATAAAACCCAACCAAACAAAACAGTGAGAATGATACAGGATTTCAAAACAAGATAATAGGGAATTAATAATGACTACCACCTTCAGAAGGAGATTCCCCCCCATATATAATACACTGCATGTTACTGCTTTAGGTCTGCAAAGTCAGTGAAATGCTGAACACTGCAAGCATTGAGTTGTATTTTACCTCATTAGCTGTCATCACAGCCTGTGTTTCCCTGGATCAACTGGTCACTTGCAGTGTGTGTGGAGGGGACATTGGCTTTTCTTGTCTCCCTGCCCTTGTTCCTGAAGGGGCTTATGTCTGGCTCTCCCCCAGTCAGCCTGCACATGGCGCTGACTCACAGGAAGTCTTAGCTTTTCTCCTTTTTTTTTTTTTTTTTTTTTAATTATTTGAAGCAGGTTCCTACTGAATCACCTAAGCTGTACTCAGTCATGCAATCCTCCTGCCTCAGTCTTCCAGAGTGCTGGGGTCACAAACATGGACCACCATACCCAACTCTTCCTGGAACTCTTGAATAAGAAAAATTATGGGTTGCATTCTGTTTCTGTGATAAAGCTAGAGGAAGCAGGAGTTACACCTACCACTTGGCCAGTGGGAATAAGTTTCTTTTCCCTTGTAATTCTTTTCCTTCTTGAGGCTGTCCTTTAAGATGGGCTTCTTTTGCGGGAAAAAAATACCCAATAGGTGGAATTTTCCAGGTTAAGTATGCCTTGACCCTGCCTGCCTGGTAGTTTGAGCTGCTCCTGGGAGGAGGTGCTGCACTGGCAGCCTCCCTCATTAGGTTTTTACACAGCTCAAGGCTGGACAGTTAACAAAGGCTAAGTCAGTTAACCAAGGAGGGGTTGGGGTTGTAGCTCAGTGGCATAAGCACCTGCCTGGCAAGCACTAGGTCATGAGTTCGATCCCCAGTACCAAAAAAAAAAAAAAAGAAAAAAAAGTTCCAATATCACAATTAACCAAGGACCAAAGGGAGCAGAGTGGGAGTTTAGAACTCACTTAAGCTGATAGGAGATTCTGGGCCCTGAGTGAAAAGTTGTTCTTTATTCTTAGAAATATAAACTTGAGATACAGAATTTTAGAGTCATAGACCAGAAAAGAGAATAAAGGTCACCTACCTGCACCCTCCTCCATTTTACTGGGGGTACAGACAGAGGTGAAAGAACTTACGCACTATCCTTTAATAAGTTGGAAGCCAGCTGGGACCAAGGTATTCTTTCTGATCCTTCCCTGAGCTGTGTGGAAATTTTGGCAGGTATACTTGCAGGACCGTGTGCTGCAATCCTGGGTTTGCCCAAAGATCCAATTTCTGCTCTTCTTGTGATCTCCTTTGAATGACGGAGAGCTTCATTTCCCAAGCTGTCTTGGCTCTGGCTTCCCACTTGGTGTGGCCAGTGGGGAGCACTGGTAAAAGATCTAAGAGCACGAGCGGACGGGAAATAGGCATTTCTTATCCTTTTCCTGCTTCCTTCGGCAGCTTTGGTGTAAGGCTCCTCTGTGGCGTCTGCTGACACTGAGCAGTCGCCCTGTGACTCCTGCCCTGCTGCTGTGACCAGTAACACCCTGCTCCTGTACTCTGAAGAGTCATAGCTGCTTACTGCTGTGATGCATCTTTGGTTTGCCTCACATCCCCCATTTGGTTCCTTAGCTCTTCTAATATTTTTATAGTCAGCTCCTATATTAAGTTACCTTTTTAGGACTGGGGACCTAGTTCAGTGGTAGAACTCTGATCTCACATGTTGCCATAAAAAAAGTTCTGTTTATTAAGACCTAGATTTGTTTCTCTTTTCCTTACTGGCCTTGACAGATGGAGTAGGGCCATTGTTCTGTTCTTACACATTGTAAGAACAAATAAATGTTCAGTTGGAATGAGATTAATAAAAAAGGAAAACCAGCTTATCCCAAAGAAATAGTATTTTACTCATTTATGCTCTAAGTTGAGCTGATTCAAGCAAAATTGTATTTGTCGTAACTTCTAAAAAACAAAAACTGGAAACATTTTCCTTAAGTGTTTTCCCAAGGAGTCAGTCTTTTGCCTTCTGCTCTGTGGTGTTGAAAGAATAGACTCACTTTGTAGATCTTTTCAATCTCTGTCAACCATGACTTAATCATGGAAGGGCTCTTTCTTCCTTTGGGTGAGTTTATATTTTTTAGTTGTAGCAGAACGAGTCCTAACGTCATGCCGTTTGTACACTAGCTTAAGTAAGGGCTGCGTACCCTTGGCCTTCCCGTCACAAGCCTGGTTGTTGTGACCTACAGTCCTGTTTATATGCCAACCCCTGTTCTTGGCATCCACACAAGGATTCCCACAAGGGTTCCATTTGAGAAGGTGGTTTCCAAGATTGGGGGTAACTGCCCGCCAGTACTGGATTTGAGACCACCAGCTTGTTTTTCTAAGCATTAATATCTCAGTGATCTCCAAACATATTTTCTTTTCCAGAATACTTTCCAAAAAGCTTGTGAGAATGTCTCTCAAAAAAAAAATTTTTTTTTTGAAGACATAAGGGCCTAAGGAAAGGGGGCATGGGTAATATAAATTATAACTTGGCAGACTTATATTTAAAATGTTATCCAAAAATATTCTTTTCTTGAAAAAAATCCTCTTTACATATTTGAGTAATTCATTTGGGAGAAATAACCAGTCAGCTATTCACATAGGCAGCCCCTTGGCAGTTTCAGTTCAATGTGCTTTGAACCAGTCAACTACAAAGCCTCAAATGTTTTCACTTTGAAAGCTCAACTTAACCTTCACTACCATGGCGGTGAGAAAAGTGACAACTCATTTTAAAGATTCTCCTCCTTTGTGTCTTTGTCTTTCTTCTGCAGGCCATGTGTTTATACGATGGGATCTCCCATAAACAACAGGGCCCTTTTTCCATGCCAGGAGCCACCCGTTGCCATGTCAACATGGCAGGCTACAGTTCGAGCAGCTGCATCTTTTGTTGTTTTAATGAGTGGAGAAAATTCTGCCAAGCCAACACAGCTTCATGAAGGTACCGTACATGTGTTCTTTGCTTATTTATGTATTGCGCACATGCTGGACCCAGGAACCCAATAAGCACTGTTTTTCTAAACTTTTTTTTTTTTTTGTTAAAGAACTGCTTTATTAGTTGGGTTGGAAATGAACATACTATAAAACGTCCTGCCAGAGAAAATAAGCAGGGGGTGGAGAAGAGCATTGGGGAGTCTGGGCATGGGATTTGGGGCTCTTCACCAGTGATCAATTCATAGTTTTATTTCTGCAGTTACTTTCACCTGGTGGTTTGTGGGCCCTAAGTGGGTGGTCTTGGTTGAAGACTTTCTGAGCAGGCAAGTGTGTCATGGAAACACCATTACAAATGGCTGAATTATCTGCGGTTTGGACATGGTATCTGTACATGGTTGTTCATTATGTTGAGAGACAGAGCTCCTGTTGGCCAGCCCATGGGGTTGTCCTGGCTGAGGATCTATTCTGTGTGCCCTTCACTTATGTGAAGCTCTGAACCAAAGGTCTGCTGGAAGGATGGATGGCAAGTGCCAATGCATTGTCCAGATTTTGTGAATTACTTGGTTATTCAATAATTAACTTTTTCAGTTGAGGTCCTGAGCTTGTTGATGCCAAGTAAAATTTTTGTAGCTGCAATATTTGTTTGTTTAAAATATGGTGTCTCCTCACACAGACTTATTGTAGAAACTAAAAATATTCAGAAAAGAAAAAAATAATAAGATTAAATAACTTTTGAAAAATGATTGTTCACCTTTGTTTCATTTTCCTCCACTGTTTATCTCCTATATGTTTAATTGGAATTATCCAAAATTGTCACCATAGCATATGAGCGTTCATTCTGCTTTTTTCACTCATAGTATATGTTGAACGTTTCCCAGGTTATTTTTTAAATATAACTTTAATGCTATACAATATTTTGTTTATGAATATACCAGAATTTAACACCCACATATTGTTGGATATTTTCATTGTTACCAAGTTTTACTTCTATTATAAATAAAGTTGCATTAAGTTCCCAAGTGGAACTTGTGAAACCAGAGTTACAGAGTCTAAATTTGGAACATGTATCTACAGCTGTTGGCGCATAGTTCTTGTTGTTTTCCAAAAGATTGTGCCAGTTTATGTTACCTGTCAGTGATTATAAGGGTCTCTTTTCTTGGAACTTTGCTCAGTGTAGGCAAGAGAGGTCACTTTTTAATTTGGATTACTTTGGTTATTAGTGAATTTCATTTGTTCTTATAGGTCTCTTAATCATTTTCATTTCGTATGTGTTCATATCCTTTGTCTTTTTTTTTTTTTCCCCCGGGGTACCAGGAATCAAACTCAGGACTTCATACTTGCCAGGCAAGTGCTGTGCCACTGAGCTATGTCATTGGCCCTTTTGTCCATTTTTATACTAAGGGTTTAATGAGGCTTTCAAAAAGTTTGTCTTGTTTTTTAAATTTGATTGGCTGGACTCACGGAGGAAGAAAAGAGAAATTAGCCTCATCACATTTGTAAAAATGTGCCAGTTAGTGAGGCTTTTAAACTCATATGATGTTTCTGATTAATAGATTTAAATTTTTATGAAATAAAGTTTATTGGGTTTATCTTGGAAAAAATCTTTCTTTGCCCTAAAATTCACTTGTTTTCTAATATTATTATAGTTTAGTTTTTGTTTGTTTGTTTGTTTGTTTTTTGGTACTGGGAATTGAACTCATGACCTCACGCTTGCCAGGCAGGCACTTATGTACCACTGAGCTAAATTCCCAACCCCTTAAGTTTAGTTTTTATAACTTAACTCTTTACTCTCTGTAGTTTATCTTCAACATAGTTGTTAAATGAAAATTAAATACTACCTTTTTTCAAGTAGGAATAAGTATCTCTGAGATTATTTTATCTTTTCTGATTGTGACATCTTGTTTATCCTGAGCTAGGTTTGCATATGTATTAAGTTTTCAATGAATATTTACTTGACTCCCAAAAGCAAAACAAGCAATACATTTAAAATTTTTATTTTAAAAATAGATAATATTTACATGGTTTATTTACAAATGAAGAAAGGCAAAAAATATTTGCAGTAAAATCTCTTACTCTTACTTAATCCACTGTCTAAAGCAGCCAAAGTTACTAGTTTTATTTGTATGTTTTTCCTTTTTGTTTTATAAGTCATGGCATGATAAACACATTTTTACATTGCACTTCTTCCTTTAGAATAAATTTATCTTATAGGTATTTCATATGAGAACATAACGAGTGTCTTCATTATTTTTAAGATTGTAGAAAATTCCATAGGGGAGTGTTTTACAATTTAGTTAACTAAAAGCTCTGAAGACTATTTCATATTAAATAAGGAATTTACTTCACTAATATTCCCCAGTTCTAATTAATGAAATCTGAAATTTAGAACTAATGTTATCTCTGTATTTTGTTTCTGCATTGTATCTTCTAGGAATTACTATTATTGGTTTACATTTTCATTCAGTTTCAAATCATATTTTGAATAAGTATTTAAACTTTCTTCATTCTTGAGCTCTTAAGTTTGAATTTGTTTCTCAGTTGGCTTGGAAAGGGCTTCAACTTTTTTTTCTAGAAGAGTGTATTTGTGGTATATTTTCTGAACATTCCTCCCATACTTAGATTGACTTTGAGTTGTATTCATTTAAGAATAATTTGTGCCTAGGTATTAAGCTTCTTAAGTAATTTCTTTCCCTTTTTAGAGACTATAATTATTTTCACTATTTCTAGAGAAAAATTTGGTATCAAATGCTTTTAATCTTTGAAAGTCATCTGATTTTGCTACCTACATGCTCAGAATTTGTAAAAAAAAAATGTATTTCAAAACTTCAGAATAAGTCTATAGGTGGTGCCTTTCAAAAAATCAATTTTATTAAAGTATAAATCACGTATAAGTAAATGCAAACATTTAAAATGTATCATTCAATGAGCTTTGACAGATACATATAATATATGTATAATATGAAATTTCTACTACCCTAGAAATTCTCCTGTACTGGTTCACTGATTCCTCCCTACTCCTGCTTTACTCAGCCACTAATCTAATTTCCATTTCTATAGATTAGTTTTACTTCTTCTAAAAATTCATATAAGTGGAGTCATTCAGTGTGTACTCTTTTGTGTCTGGCATGGTGGTTGTGAGATTGATCCGCATTGTTGCTGGTGTCAGTAGCTTGGTTTCATTTGTTGGTTTGTATGAATAGTGATCCACTGTGTGAATAAGCCAGTGTATCCACTTACCTGTTGGCACCCTTTTGGATTGTTTGGGACATTTTGAAAAACAAGCTGTGATCATTTATTTATAAAACATTTTTTTGTGGATATGGTTTTTCACTTCTCTTGGGTAAACACCAAAGAATGGAATTGCTAGGCCATATAAGTATATATTTAAGTTTCTAAATTTAAACTTATGATTGAGTATATCTGCAAATCGTATCCAAAGTAGATATGTCATTTTGTATTCCTGCCAGCAACGTATAAGAATTTTGTTGCTTATCTTTGCAAGCACTTGATCTTGTCAGTCTTTTGAATTTTAATACTCTGAGTATGAACTACTATCTCCTTGTGGTTTTATTTTATATTTCTCTGATGACTAATAACAAATATTTTTTCATGTTCTTATTGCACAGTTTTAATATTTTTCTTTGAAAGGCATCTCTTTAAGTCATTTCTCATTTTAAAGATGTGGAGGTTTTTGGTGTGGGTTATCAAAAATACTTTATGTAATACTTTAGATATAAGCCTTTCTTTTTCTTAGATATAAAACCCAGTCAGTGTGTCTTGCCTTTTTATTTTATTTTATTTGTGTTCTGTGCCACTGATTTTTAGTAGTGTCATTTTTGTTCTTTACAATGCCATTAGAGGTTTAAATTATGTCATTGTAACATTTCAGTCTTCATTTTAAAAAGTTCTCTTTTTCATCTTTTGATTTCAATCTGTTATACCTGTTCAATCTGTTAGCCTGTTACCTTCTCATGATTTTTTACTATTATTCATAGAAGTTATATCTTTATTGTATCATAAGGACAGTGCCAGTTTCCTTAATTGGTTTTGGTTTCTGTAGTAAATTGATTTCCAAGGATTCTTCCTCCCAATTCTTTAGAATGATGTCTGTTTTCACCTTTATCCTGCAGGATTTTATTTTCCCACAGCTTTCCTCTCCCGTGTGTACCAACAGATAGAATAAAGTTTGTTGGTTTCCCTTCGCCCATTCACTGTCCACCTGTGTGTGAAACCCACTTAGTTCAGCAGAGGGAAGGTTGGCTGACGTGCACACAGCTCATTTATCCAGGCTGTATTGTCTTGTGAGCAGTTGTCTAGGCAAGTTCTGCTAGACTCCTGTGGGGTCTTTCTCTGCCTTCTCTCTTTGGTTCCGTGACACGTGGAATTGATTGAGCACATGCCACGCTGCAGTCTCGTGCAGATGCTGATACCTAGCCTTTTCCAGCCCATTGCAGTTTCCCGGTGATACCTACACCTCCCAAGATGCTGTGTGGCTGTCCCCACTCCTTTTCACTTTGCCTGTAACTTTCTCATTCATGGTTTGGCTCTCTGATGTGAGGCCTTGTGTTTAGCAGTGCTTCTCAAACTTGAGTATCATTTTTCTTTTCAGAGAAAAAAAAGAATCTCATAGTTCACTAGAGTCAAATTAAATTATGAATATCAGAATATTTTCAAAACTATGAGCTAAGACTAGATATAAATGGCATGCTTATAACTCTTACATACCTATAAAGCCAAAATAAAATCAGACCAGACTGTTAAATCAAAAAAATTCAAATAAACAAATCTAGTGTAAAGATCAGTATTTTACTGAAATTGCCCCATATAATACAAATGTGGTACTGATAGTTCTATATAGGATTTTTTTTTTGAGCTTGAATACCTGTCTTACCTGCACTACATAATGAGCCACTTCATCATGTTACTTTTCTCTGCTGTAAAAGTTTTGCTTATGCAGCATGCTACAATGTCATTTGGCCTTTACTCAGGCACAAGCATCATCCTCATGTTCTCTTTTCAATATCTCTCCGTAATTAGAGCTGTCTCATGTGTCCCTGTGCAGCCGTACACACCGGTGCAGATGTGAACTCTGAAATCATTTGGCAATGCTCACTTATATCTGGATGATTTCAGGGGTCAGCGTACTACAGCCCATGGGCCAGATCCAGCCCACGGCCTATTTTTATAAATGAAGTTATCTTGGATCATGGCTGTTGTCCAGGGCTGCTGGCCTGCTGTAACAGTACCATTGAATATTTTCAAGAAAGGCCCACAAATCCTGAAATATTTGCTACCTAGCCCTTCTCAGAGAAAAGTGTTCTGACCTGAAGCATATCCGTTTTGTTGTCAGTCTGTCTAACTATTTGAAGATCATCATCACAAAATTAAGAGAAGAATTAACTTTAACATTTGATTGGAACTTTTTATACTTCTGAGAATATTTCCATGGACCATTTTTACCCTGAAAATTGCCAATCGAGGGCAGAGTTAAAATAAAGTAGATGCTAACTGGGGTTTGCTTGTGTTCATACACTTATACCTCATATGATTTCACAGAACAGACTTTACCAGTTCAAACTGAGGGAGGACTGAGCTAGAGAAGGAGAAAGAACACAGAACTGCAGATTCTTCTACAGGCCCACAGCTGGGGTTTATCAGAGGACGACCAGGAAATACTACTAATAAAGCTCTATGCCAGAATCCAAAGTCTCTGTTTTAAGGATTGAACAGTGTCTACAAATGTATCTGCACTGCATAGAGAAAAAGGGTACGCGGATGCAAGATGTTGCTGCTTCCTTTTGAAGGCATGTTTTCTAGATTGGTAGCTTGGTCTCATAGGACCTCCACTCATTGTGCATAATGCCCTTTAAAGTGATGAGCTGCCCTTGAAAACATGAGTGGCAAAACCCACCCCAGCAAGTCACAGTTTCCATCATAGTGACACATCATCAGCCTGATTAGTACATTTACCAGTCACCAGCTGATTTCCCGAAAGAAGCAAAACACCTGGGAGTAGATAACAGCAACAGAAATGACAGCAGCCCTTGGGCAGGGAACAGAAATGAGAGGAGGACTTCGGAGTCCTTTCTGCCTGAGGAAAATCATCCCTCCTAACTGCTTTTAAAAAGAAGGCTAATGGTTCGGGCTGTAGGGTAGTGACCATTGTAAGAATTTTATTAGCTAAGTAGTCATTCTCTTTTTTCAAGAAGGCTAAGTCAAGGCCATAGATTTAGATTAACTTGTTTGACTCATTTATTATTCAACTTCCTCTGCATAGAGCCATTTGGACAGCAGTTTTATCTTGTGTGTTATTGTCAGCTTGTATTCCCTGCCCAAATGCAGCCAAACTATTGAAAACAGAAATCCAGTGCCCAGAACAATGCTTTATATATGCCAAGTGCTCAAAAATTTATTTGTTGAGTACATGTGGTCTGTGTAATCAGACAAAAGAAACATTAATGGAGTAAACATTTAAAATCACTACTAATAGTGACAAAACTGATTTCAGGGTCATTTCTTTTAGCTATGCTGTGGATTTGAGTTTATCCCTTCTTTCTAGCCTCAGTAAATTTTAAAAGAAAAAAATTGATTCAGTTTATTACTTTTTTCTGGTAATTTTCTGATTAGTTTTATTTTTACAGAATCCCATTTAGCATATTTTCCTACTTCCTGGAAAGATAAAATACTCGGCTTCTGTTTTTTGTAGGCATCCTCAAGAAGATGAATCAGACTGTCTCAGCTCCTTCTAAATGAAAGAGGAATAGCATATGAACAAGCGAAGTGGTTAAAAAGTACACGTGCCCTCGCATAGGATCTGATTTCATTTTTCTTTGTAAAACTGTAGACATTACTTCATTCTGGGCAAAATGCTACTCTCTGGGCTGCCCAGTAGACTAGCTCTCTGACAATCTCTTTCTCCTGTGTGGGAAATTCCAAGAAAAAGCCATGATTTCAGAGTTGACCCTCCTGCGTGCAATTGAAAGCCAAGTTTTCTTCCCTCTTGGTAGCTTAAAGTGAGCAACACTGTTTAGCCTGCTCCCACAGTATGCAACCAGGAATTACATAGAAGGAAATGGTGAATTAAAAGACACTTAGGAATGGTTGTGATTAAGTATTTTCCCCACAAAGAAAAAATGCACAGTAGAGAAAGCTTCTTGTTTCTATGACTGAAAACTGTATTCTGGGCTAGTGTGAACACATACGTGTGTTTTCAAGGGGTAAGAGTACAGAGTAAAATGTGTTCGTCTTTTCCCACTGTGTAGATGATACTGGGGAGCCAGGACTGTGTTCTACTGTTGCATCACTTGTAAGGTTTCATGCAGTAGTGCCTTGTACTTTTTAAATCTTTGTCAGTTCATTTTTATGTTTTGTGATTTGTTGTTGACTAGTTCTTACTTGTACTGTACTTACATATGCAGCATATGTAGAAGTCATCATGATTTCTTCTGCACAGAGTCGATTTCAGCAGATGTGTACATACCAGTTCTTATTGCTGGGGGATTCTGTCTGGACTTAACATTTATGTTTATATACAGATGTTCATTTGAGTAAAGTGCTTCAGTTTACCTGTGGCTCTCTGGAGCAGTACGCTTTGGTGTTCAGTCCACTCAGGCGTTTTGTACTGAAGCCTCAGAACTAGTTGTCTGCATCTTGGATCAGAATGTCCAGAGAGACTTGGAACAAGAAGCCTGGTAGATGTAGTGTGGCCCTCTAGGGAAACTTTGTAACTCACAGAGGTGTTTGTGTTCTCACTTCAGTAGGTGGCGCTCTTTTACCTAGTTCACATGAAGATCTTGAGGGTGTTCTCTCCTGGGCGTCTGCACCCTAGACTATACCATGTGGCAGGGGCAGAAACCGAATCAGTGCTTGTAAAGCCATGGCCTGACCTGGCACATCACCCTGGCCAGCCAGTTCTGGTGTTTACCAGCCCATAGCATCTTTTTTTGTTCTGGTGACAGTTGCAACGCTTGAGTGGAGAAAAACTAATGAAAGACAGTCACGCCATGGGCATTCAGAAGAGTGGCACCAGCTCCTAATACCAGAATGTGTAGATCAGCATCTCAGAAGTAGTGGTAGGAAGAAAGCTGGGGTTTGTTGAAAGACCCAAGAACTGGAGAAAGAGTTCAAGAGGAGAGGAACAGCTAAAATGACCAGGAAGCTTTCCCTCTCTATCATGTATATATTATATTCATGTATGTACATGTATAATATATATTTTAGATATGTAATATATACATTGTGTATGGTGTAGCTATACACACATTCCTATACATATTGTCAAATATCTTTACTTTGTGATCAAAGTCATTCCAAAATAATCCTAACATATGGAATAGTTTGAGCAAGAAACTCTGAAAGAAGATGTTGTAGCTAAAGAAAGAAACAATCTTGAGGTAGAAAGTAAGCAGGGGCTGTCTATGGAAGAATTGAGGAAAGGAATCTGATACACGCTAAATAAAATCATGTATCCATTTGGTGTTTCTCAATGCTTCCTGTTCTTTGTTTGATCTGTAGTGGGAAGGTTAAAAAGATACAGGAGTAGCCTTAATAGGAGGAATTTAAGTGCCTGCTTTAATTTTCAGGGAGTGTAATAACTCTTTAAATACAGGTATTTCTATAAGGTGCTTAACTTTGCAAGGATAAGGACCCTGTCTTTGCCTCTACTGAGGCAGGGTGGTGTGTGTGTGTGCTTGTGGCAATGTTTTTGGATTTTGCCGAGTGGTTTACCCAAGTGTGTTGGACTTCCTGTATGTCTTGTGTTTGGTTGCTGTTCGTAGGAACCACTGATGAGTAAAGATGACTCCAGCATCTTGATTTTTCTTCTCAAGTTTAGGATACAAAGTTCTGTGTTTCCCGTGAATACTCTGTCATGTTCTTCCTTTTTCCTTTGTCACTGATAATTTCTCTCCCTCTTGTGGCATATAGAATCTTCAGAATTATTCAGAGAACAGTTTTTTAGAGCAGTGAATAAAAAAATAATTGTTCCAACACTCTTTAGTTATGCCACTTATTTTCAAAATTAAATTTTTAAAATATTTTATATTTATTTATTTAGTAGTGTTGTGGGTTGAACCCAGGGCTTTGTGCATTCTAGGCAAGTGCTTTACGACTGAGTTACTCTTCCAGCCAAAACTAAATTGTTAACTGCCTCTTGTGATTTGAAAGCTGACCCATTTCAAATCCTATTATATCTACAAGAAGCAAAGTCATCTTTAAGAAAACTGGAATTCAGTTTTGGAGATGAAGGTGTATATTTGGATCTTACAGTGGTTGCTACTGTGATTATAAGAACAGTATCTCATATAGCACATCTCTGTCCCTAGTAAGTCAGTGGAAATAGGAGTTTTTCGCCCTAAATAAGTTCCAATTTGGAGAAGTGGTATAGAGACAATAAGAACTCTGATCTCTCTGTCTGTCTGTCTGTCTTCCTCTCCTCCTCTTAGCACCTCCTTGTAGAATTGGAGCTTGAACTCAACCAGGGTTTTGTGCATGCTGGAAAAGTGTTCTGTCACTGAGCTATATCCACAGCCCTCTGATACTGTGTTGGTTTCTTTTCTCATTGCTGAGGGAAAATACTTGATGCCCAAAATTAAGGGAGAAAAGGTTTATTTAGCTCATGATTCATAGAGGTTTCAGCCCATAATCAACTAGCTCCAAGGCAGGGTGGTACATGGCAGAGGGGCAACAGTTCATGGTAGGCAGAAGGTAGCAAAGCAACAAGGGACCTTAACAGAGTCTTTCTGTCCCTTTTACCTTATCCAGACTACCAGGATGAGGGCAGTGCCAAACCAGTCCGTGGACTGATTTAGTAATCACACACCTTAGTCCCAGCATCACACACTCTAGATTCAGCCACCTCTGAAAAGCCCTATGACCGCACGAGGCTTTGGAGGGATGTCTAGACCCAAACCATAACGCAGATCTTTTTGAGGATCTCTGAAGTCTAGTGTTACAGAATCTGTCCCGAAGGGAAAGCAAGCTGCAGCTCCTTCAGCCTGCACATTTAGAGAGCACCATTGTTTCTGCCTGCCACTCCAGTCTTTTAGGCTCAGTAGTGAATCCAGGTCTGACTGTGAAATCATCCAAGGGTGTGATGGGTTTCTGGCTTCTGGAGAGGAATAACTCTGTGTTAATTCAGGTCTACCATGTTCTCTTTGTTTTGCAGCTGGTGTAGTGAGGGAGCCTAGTGCTAGTGATTGAATCAAAAAGGAAAATGAAGGCCCTCACTGTTCTATTGAGGATGGCTCATTTAAAGTAAACACCATTTAAATAGTCTCCAAATGGTCTGTTCTATATGAAGTCATTCAGGATGCCCCCTTTGGGCTGTCATTCTAATTTAAATGGACCACTTTGTGTGTGCTGTGTTTTAATGCCATTCAACCTTAAACCCCATATGCAGGCCTCATCAGGTCACGGGTTTTGGTGCACATGTGGCAGCCATACCTTCAAACATCCGTTGCCTCTGCCTCCAGAGCTCTGCCCTGAGGACCAGGGAGAGGCAGCTATAAAAATCAGAGCTTGCAGTTGATAAAATGATGACAACAATGACAATGACAAGGACACACTCTGTGCCAGGTGCTATGCCTAGTGATTTTTATATAGATTTCCTAATTTAACCTTCCTATAAACCTATGAGATGGATACTGTGATTATCCCCCAGTTACACATGAGGAATCTGATGCATATAGAGCAAAGTACCATCCAAACTGGTGGGTGTGGAGCAGGGATTAAACTCAGGGTGCCTGGAGCTAGAATCCAATCCATGCACATGCTCAAAAGAAATCATCTCTCATCAATTTTCTTTGCAAAGCAGGTTTATTGCAAACAATAGACAATCCAGAAAGGATTTCGCTCTGTCTTTGAAATGTGTGCTCTGATTTCTGGGGCAGTACTTCCACGCCATTATTTGCTTTTTTTTTTTTTTGTAGGTAGACTTGAGCATGAGATAGGTATTCCCTGTCGTAATGGGCAATCTTCATGCAAGATTGGCCTCAGTGGCATAATCCATGAACAGACAACTCAGAGTCTTTGCTACCCAATGAGGATACTGGAAATATCCTTCTAGTAATGAACTAATAAAAGCCTTCCCTAGAGTACTAGGAGAAGTGTCCCCTGATCTCAGTGTTGGTTTGGGCATTTGCCCAGGATTAGGGCAGAAACTCAGACCCAGACCCTTCTGAGAAGCTTCTTCCTGAGAAGCACTGTGGCTTGACCAGAGCTCTTATTAGTTGGGTTCCTGGCTGGTTCCTGATGGCCCAGTCAATTGACCTTCCCTCATTTGACTGTCATTTGGTAGCCAAGAAAATAGTTTTTGTTTTAAAAGCTTAATTAAGGAATTTATTTCAAATGAGCTCCACTAAGTAAAGGAATTTAGGAATCTAAGAAAATTAATCACTGTCTTGGACTAGATAGGAAGAAATAATCTTTAGCATTCAAAATGTGAATACATTTCCCCTGCACAATCATTCTTTCCATTATTTAACATCAGAGAAGACTGTGGGGGAGCAATGACAGTTGTTGGACTCAGTGTAGGATCTGTTATCATTTTTGCTGTCTCCCTCCTAAATTTCAGATTATTTAAGAGTCTTGCTTTTTTTTTTTTTTTTTTTTGGCATAGCTTCATTGATTTTCCTTGCTACATCCTGTTGCGGCTTCTGGTGCCCTCCCCATATCACCACAGTCACTTTTCTGATAAAGATGCTGCGACACAAGGTGGACAGGCACTCTGGATTCTTGGTAAATTGTCCAGGTATCTAGGCAATACCTCTTACTCCATTCATGCTGTTTTTTCTTGGAAGTAGTTTTGGTTCCTGCTGTTTTCACAAGTCCCATCTTGTCCGTAGATTAGATAGATGATGTGGAGAACCAGACAGGCAGCAAAAAATCAGGTCAGATCTTCAAAGCAGGAGGTAGGAAGAAAGCCTGTGTCCGTAGTGCAGAATGTGTGCAGTGTTTCATTCTCAAAAGGATTCCCTAATAGGTGGTGCCTACTACTCCTCTCAATTGCCTCTTTTTTCTGAGTCATCCTATATCTTTTTAATAGTACCCTAGGACCAAAAAGGTTGCTCCTTTTCTGTTAAGATATTGCCTTTTAATGAATTGATTGAGTTTATTTTAACTGTTTCACATGAAAAATACAGTCAACAGTCAAATAATTCCGTTGAGTTTATTATACCCCTCCCCAAATGGCAGTCCTCTGTATCCATCCCCTTGCCTCTTTTTCCTGCTTCAGAAGCAATCGCTGTTTTACTTCTTTCGGCTGATTGTTTGATGTTTTTCTCTGTGTTCAATGAGATGCTTGTTTGTTCAGGGTTGGTCTTCCCACTGTGGTAGGTAAGGATTTAGCTCATCTCCCCCAACTTCGTCATGCATGTGCTTCCTTCCCACATCCCTTCTTCTCAGTGTAGTTGATACCGTGATGGTGATTAAATCAGCATTCTGCCTTTTTTTTTCTTTTTTTTTTGTGGCACCAGGGATCGAACTCACAACCTCGCACCTGCCAGACAGACGCTTAAGCCACTGAGCCAAACTCCCGGCCCTAGTTCTTTTTGAGGCAGGGTCGCACTGTGTAGCTCAGGCTGGCCTTGTGCTTGTGTTGTAGCCCAAGCCAGCCTCCAACTCACAACACTTCTCCTACCTCAGCCTCCTGAGTGCTGGGATTAGAGGCGTGCGCCACCACGCCCGGCACATTCTGCATTTTTATTATATGTGTGTTTGTTAGTGAGAGCTGAGCCTCCTAGTCAAACTATGATTGTGCTACTATCTGTATATGTTAGTTTTTTCCTTAGCATTAAGAATGGTGTTGCTTGTTTTTTCCCATTCTTTGTTTTCTGTGTATTTATTGACCTGTGACATTTTCTCTCAATTTCATCTCCCAGAAACAGTTTCTTCAGGGGCTCCTTCCCTGCCTCAGTGGACACCGGTCGCCCTCTCTGCTGGGTGCACAGCTCCATCATTCTGCACAGACTTCCTTTCTTCCTCTCCCTCCCTGCCTCACCTGTCTTCCTTTTTATTGGTTTACTACCTCTTTTTTGAAATATCCTTTACATAGTCTAGTAACTGGGGAAGAATATGGTATGTAGGAGGTGAATTTTTTTTGAAACTCTGCATATCTGAAAATGTTCTTATTATATGTAACTTTTCTTTTTCTGTCTCTTTCTGGAAAAGCGTGTAGGATCTTGTGTTTGTTCCTAGGCTGCTAAGTTTCAGAATGACGTTTCTTGATGTGTGTCAGTTGTATCTGGTGTCCTGGGTTGTTTGGGTCTTTCAGTCAGAAAGCCCATGTTGCCTTCAGTTTGGGGCAGTTTTTTTCCCACTGCTGGTTTTGCTCTCTTCTATTGTCACTGTCATCTTTTTCTGAAGCTTCTATTATTTGTATGTTGGACCTCCTGGACTATTGTTTTCATATCTATATATCTATGTATATAGATTGATAGATATATATTTAGCTCTATTTCTGAAAGATTTCCTTACCTTTATATTTTATACCATTTTATCGAGTTTTTTTTTTTCTGCTGTGTTTTAGGTTTTCTTAACTAATGAATTTCCTTTTAAAATACTATATTCTCATTTGTTTTGGGGCTACAGTAAAGTCTCTGAATTCTCAGTGTCTGTATGTTTGGTGCTTTTTGAATGTCTCTTCTCCTAAGTTATCACTGTCCTCAAAGTCGCTTGTTTCTGTTAGCTTTCTACTGCCGCCTGAGGTTCTTGGAGGAGAGGGTGACAGTGCATGCTCGAGGCGCTGAGTGCATACGTAGTTCTGGTCTACTATGAGACTCCCAATAAGCTGATTATAGGGAGCCCCTTCCTGTCCTCCTTGCATTCTGGGAAGTTTGTATTTGCAATTCCATGGAAAAGTTACTGGAATTCTAACAAGTTAATCCCAATCTACTACTTCTAGTGCAACCCATAATGAAAATAAAGACACTGAGACGTATTTACAGTTATGAGGAGCCAAGGGGCCCTTAGTTCAGCCAAGATGAAGTTTCACTGAAACAAAAGGGCTCAGTCCAGGGCCCAGCTTGTGTTTTATTAATTCATGAAGCAGGGAGTGATTTGAGGATGAGTGACTGTGAGAATGGTGGGAAATACATCAGTGCTGTGAGCTGGGCTAGGTAGGAGGCCTGAAAGCACCTCTGCAATACGTAGAGAGGAGAATATACAGAAAGACTAATCTGCATAGCACATTTGAGGAAGTATTTAATGTATAGGGGGCCAACACTGCAGCTCTAATATGCAAACTTTTCTGCCTCGGGAAGTCATAGCCTCTTTTTTTATTATTATTATTTTTATTTTTTTGTTTTAAAGATAATAAAACCCAACAAAACAAAACAAAATAAAACCAATCAAAACAAAGCAGTGAAGTTGGTATGGAACTTCGAAGCAGTACAATAGGAAATCAACAGTGGCTACCATAGTATGTCTTGTTATCTTCACAATAGTTGTCTATTCCACCAGACAGTAAAATTAAACTAAACAAAACAGAATAAAACCAATCAAAACAAAACATTGAATAAAGCAAAACAATAAATTGGAACAAAAGAAAACAGTGAAAACAATATTGGACTTCAAAAACGAGACAGAAGGAAATCCCCCATGTTTGCTATATTGCATACTGTTATTCTCCCAGTAGATGCTCAGACCACCGACCCCAGGCCTACAAAGTCAACCAAACAACCAAGCATTCAGTTACTTTTTGTACCTCAGTTGCTATCAGCTCAGCATGTCCTCTGAACCAGCCAGTTGCCCACGGGGGTGGGGGGAGGTGGGGGAGAGGAATGGGAGGTGGGTCTTGATTCTCAGCCCCAACGCTGGTAGGCTCACAGGAGGCGCTTCTGGCTTCTCTTCCTGGGCTCTGCGTGGCTTGCCAGTCATAGCCTCTTATCTTGAGGCTCAAACCTAGTTGACAGCCCTGGAGCTGACAGCCCCAGAGTGGTGGCTCTTCATCCTGCCTGGCTCAGCCATGTTTTGGGAGTCACGGGGTAGGGAAATAGCAACTGTCACCTAGCTTCAAAGATTACTCATCGGCACCTCAGCCAGCCCTATTTACATTGCTTAGAGCGAATTGAAGGGAAAAGGAAATGGCTTAGCCATCTCTGTACATATCAGTACATGGAGACAGAGCCAGGTTTAGCCAAAATGGAGATGATTGCTCTTTCTTCCAGGGGAGTCATCCAGGTGGTCCTCCACACTGATCATGGGGAACTGCTAACATTAATATCTCAGGGCATCTGTTCTTGGGTGTTCAACTTCCTTCCGTCTCCTACCCTGCTGGTGCGCAGGGGTGGGAGGAGTGAAGGACTTGGCCACTAGCATTCTGGGAACCAAGGGGAGATGACTGGTAGTCTCAGCATCCAGGTTGCATGTGTTCATCTGGTCCCCTTATTTGCTCTCACCTGTACCATCTACTCCCCCGTTCCCTACTCCTGTAGTGCAGAGGTCCTCTCTTTGGTTCTCTCCAGAAAATAAAATTCCAGTTATTTGCAGGATCTGTGGGGGAATGTGTAGATAGCCTAGGTATGGAGGAGGATACGCGTGGATCTAGCCAATTCTTAGGTGGACATTCATCCAGACTTGCTTAATTTGGCACATCCTTTACCCTAAAGTCTTTTGGGGCTTCTAGGGGGTAAAATCAGGCAGGTCTTATCTTTCTGCATTACAGGTCTACTGTATTTTTTGCCACTCTTCCTTACTTTTGTCGGTATTGTCTCCAGTTTTATTCTTCCTGTTCATATTGGTTTATGGCTTTAAAAATAATTCACTTTACTGACCTTTAATGGGGTTTTGGAGGAAGCAAAGGTGGCCTCCTGCATTGACGCCTCCATTTTTACCTGGAAGTCTCACCATTGCTACTTATTTACTGGACCCCCAAGGGTATGAATTTTACTAGACTGTTTACTAAAAAATAGTTAATGGAAAAGTAGAAAAATGGAGGAAGTAGATGTGGTTATAGTCTGTCATGTTAGATCCATGTCATGCTTTCGTTAAGTTGTGCCTGTCCCTTCCCACGTGTAGGTGGCTAAGGATCAAGACAGTGATTCTCTTTAAGGATATGGTCTTACTTCAAGCCCATACATCACTGGCTTGTCTCCAACATCTCTAGACTTGACTGTCTCTAAAAATGAGATGACTTCAACTTCTCAGTCAGCTACAAAGAGGAGGCGCTCAGGAGTGACCACCCTAGCCAAACATGGCGGCTCATTCCTGTAGTCTCAGCACCGGGGAGGCTGAGGCACAAGTGTCACAAATTTGAGCTCAACCCTGGAAACTTAGCGAGATCCTGTCTCAGAATGAAAAAGGGTATGGGGTGATGTAGCCCATTGCGAAAGCCCTGAGTTGAATCTCCAGAAGTGGGGAAAAATGGCTGCCAGACTTCAGAAGCTCTCAGACATGTTTCCGAGAACAGTTGCCCCTGTGCTAGGTTGCCGGCCGTTCTGAGGTTGCCCCTCTCCTGTCTCCTTCAGTTATATCCGCCAGCGACTTTCACACTTGAAGTTCCCTAGAAACCATGCTTGTTTCTTCTTAAGTCTTGTTTCCTATTTTAAGCTTTTATTTGTCATTAGAGGAATTCCATATTGTAGTTCCTTGAATCTAAGTTGCTAGAATTGGAGGATAATAAGTAATGACCTTTCCTGGGTTCAGAGTTAGTTGATAAAGGACCCAGAAATGCAGAGATCAAATTCAACTTTTCCAGGCCAGACATGGTAGCACCTGTAATCCCAGCACCTGGGAGGCTGAGGCAGGATGGTTCCTGCAAGTTCAAGGCTAACCTGGGCTACAAAGTGAGTTCAAGCCAGCCTGAACTGCATTGTGAAAGCCTATCTCTCCCCCTACCCCCAAAATTAAACTTTACCTATTGATTTTTAGTGGTAAAAACACTTTGAAAAATACCATGTTCGCTGGCTAGTGTGAACATGAATTTGACATCCACTTACTCATCGAATTGAACAATCATGGGCCATTCCCCAGATGTTTAACCCTCTAAAACTTAAAGCAAGAAAGAGAGTAATAGTTCCTATAAGTGGGCTGAAAGTCATGCATTACTGTAATCAAGTTCCCCATCATTGGACATTAGGAATGGAAAAATGTGATTCATAGTATAAAGTCCTGTGTATCTTAAGACACATTTTCATCCCAGCACTCAGGAGGCTGAGGGAGGATGATCGCTGTGAGTTCAAGGCCAACCTGGGCTACCAGTGAGTTCAAGGCCAGCCTGAACTGCATAGTGAAGCCCTGTATCCAAAAAAAAAAAAAAAAAAAAAGACATTATCAATTTATAGCAGATCTGCAGATCCTTAAAAATACTGTTCAGTAAGGTTATGTGATACATTTAGATTTCAGGAACATGAAATGATTGTCCCATCTTAGAAATGAGGGAAGTGTAGTATTATAAGTTATCAATGGTTTGTTCCTTTGAGGTTTGACTGAGTTGAGGGCGTACCTTCCCCTGGGATGGGGAGCTCCTGCTGTAATCCCAGCCCTGTTGCACAATAACTGGGAGTCCTTAACCCCTTTGAATTCTCTGCTGTTGTTTTTTGTCTGTGCAGTAAGGAACAGAAGACCAGCTAGACAGATTAGAAGGATGCCTAATTATAAGAAAGTTAAAAAGTAAAGATAAAGGCAGACTTTCTGGGATAGGGGTATATAGGACCAGGGGGAAGGGGATGGTCAGCAAAGAGGACATTGAAAATTATCAACATACGTTACATAGATGTACCAAACCTCCCCAACAGATGTAAATTTCATGTATTATAAACACATGCCAATAAAAAATGTGTATCATAAAAAAAGATGAAGGATAGGACCTGAACCTGCACTATTAATTACTTTCAGAGTTGGGACTAAAACCCAACTGTTTTCTTTCCCTCGTTTCATGTTTTTCTACTATGTCCATTTCAGATGGACTTGAATTGAGCTTAGGCAAAGTAGTTTAGTTACAGCAAAAAAAGTGATCATTTCTTCATTCATCCAGCAAATACCAATTGTGCTTCCTTTTTTATGCCAAATCATATGGAGGCAATAAGGGTGAATAAGGTGTGTTCTCATCTCCATGGGAATACACAACCTGTGTCTTTCCTTGTTTGCAGTTGTGCATGACCACCTGCTACCATGCTTTTACATTTAGCTTAGCTTTTAGCAGTGAGGTCTTCAGACTGATCACTGAAGACACCAGACCTCCTTGGCTGCCTTAAGCCATCATCGCTCCTCTGCTTTCCCCGTCACCCAGGATTGTGCCCCTTCAGTTGATGTGAGCCACCTTCAAGAACGGCCTCTTCCAAGTTTATCTCACAAGCTCTTCACATGCTCAAGGGAGGAAATAGAGAGTTAGGTCCAGAGCTGTGCACTGGCCTCATTCTGGTTGTTCTCTGTTCAGGGTGCTCCAGCTGGCATTATTATGTGACCATGCCCATGCCGGCCTCCACCTTTGCCATTGCGGTGGGATGCTGGACAGAAGTAAAGCCCGAGACGTGCTCCTCAGATGACCTGGCCATGGAGAGACCCTGCCCGCTCTCCGAGACTGACTGCAGGTACGTGTGTGGGAACTTGCTGGGAAACAAGCCCTCGAGGGAGTGGCAGTGTGATGCCTGTCTTCCAAGCTCTAGGACTGTGAGTCATCTCTGCTGAGAAACCAAACCAAAATAGGATTCATCAGAGCAGGAAAGGGCCGACCAGGAAGAAAGAGTGTTGAGAGGCAGAAATGTGGGCATGTTGTTTATGCAGAAAAAGAGAAGAAAATAAGTATATATGAGATCCCCTGTGAAGTCAGGTGAAATATATTCATGTGCTGTTTAAAAGAATCCTGAGCTTCAACACTCTCCTTCCACCTACATCTTTTAACTTTGGTTTTGAGTGTTTATCGGCTGTAAAAGAAACTTAATAAAAAGAAGTTGCTCATCTCGACAGATGACTTTGGAGGCCACTCCCGCGTTTTGGTTCTGGTGACTGCGGTTGGCAGCACCTTGGAGGTAAGGTCTCCCTCAGTGGCAGCAGAGGACTCAAGGGAGCTGCCCCAAACCACTGGGTTCGGGGAATCCTGCTGTGTTTTTTTCTTGTTTTTGGAATGGATTAGAGAAAACCCATTTGAGGTTTAAAAAAATAGTATAGCTGTTGGCTATTCTCTTGCGGTCTCCCCTGAGGGGAGGAGCGAGGAGCTTGGAGAGCCCAGAGACGGAGGGAGCGGCCTAGAAGGGACGCAGAAGAACGCACCGTGCTTCATTCCGAGCACCTCTGCCCCAGCTCGCCTGAATCTTTTCCTTGTTACCAAATCCATGAAGCCTGTTCTTTGTGGTAGAGATGGTACAGGACAGTGGTACAGACGGTCCCTTCATTCTTGAAAACCAACTGGGACCCAGTCTTAGCGCAAGCTCCTTGCAGGTTCATATTATTTTGCCCTGCTGCTTTAATCTTACCATGGTGACTGTAGTGGCTGGTATCTTTAGGACATAAAGCCATGTGTTATTTTTTTCTAACAGGCATGTATTACTTCCCATGTTTTGCTTTTTTGGCAGAAGAGAGTTAATTTCCTCTTCTTGCTCAGGAAGGAATGGCTATTTTGAACGTCTTTCCTGAGCTACACGGAATCTTTTTGTTTATCAGATTTTACTTACGTCCTCTTAAGGGAAGAAGAGAATTGTGTACACAAGTGACATATGCTGCTTTCAGGTGGGGACATTTCATTACTGCTCTCTGTGCCTGCACCGGGACCCCACAGTAGGCTTCATTTTGCAGCTGTGAGCAGCGCGAACTTCTGAGTGAGGAGGCCAGGTGGTGCCCTGAGGAGTCCCTGCATCCACAGTGGATGAGTACGAGTGAGAAATAAACTTCCTTGTGTTAAGGCCCTGAAATGCTGCGGTTGTCTGCTATCGCAGTACACCCTAACCCAGTGATGGCAAACCTTTGAGAGCACTCAGTGATAACAAATAGCCAGCCATAGCACCCGTGCTGTAGGTGTACCACTGCTGTCCTAGCCTATCCTGAAGTGATTTAGAGGCTATTGGTTGTCTGAAATCAGGAAAAATCTTGACTAAGTTTTGTCTCATGTAGTCCTGAAGATAAGCCTATGAGAAGGATTGGTTTTAGAATTCTCACTTAAAGATAAGGGGACTAAGGCCCAGGCAGTGATTTGGTCATATTCTACCTACTAAGTGATAACACCTGGATTCATACTCAGGGCTGACTTCCTAGAAAGGTGGTTTAGAATCTGTTATGGTTGATACATTGTGTCAATTTAAGAAGTTTGGGAGTTCAGCTAAGAAACTCAGCAGGGAGCCAGGTTCCTCACTTTGTAAACATCTTCATCCTGTGCAAGAGGAGGGCAGGGAGATGGTGTGAGTGCTACTCCCACCCTGGGTGGGTGGGTAGCCTGCTTACAACATAAGGGAGGAAAAGAGGTTTGTTTTCCCTTTTGCTCTTGCTGCTTTTGCTCTCTTCTGCCGCCTTGAACTGTTGCCCCTGTGCCATGCCACCTTGCCTTGGAGCCAGCTGATGATGGGCTGAAACCTGCATAAACTGAGCCAAATAAACCTTTCCTCCTTTAACTTCAGGAGTCGGGCATTTTGACTCAGCAATGAGAGAAAAGTAGCTAAGACAGAATGTTACCTGCAGATTTTTAAAAATTGTACACAGCATCCACGTGGATTCTGAGCCAACCTTTTACCCGGAGAGTTCACTGCCATCATGGAGCTACTGGTACTGATTAGAGTGCGTTATCTTAGAACAGGAAACAGTCTTTGAGCCTGAAGGTGCAGAGTACAGTTTCCTTTTCTATAGAATGAAGACTGTGTTCACGGGTTCTCAAATTCTTCATGGCAAAGAAGTACTCTGTTCTTTACCTAAAGACTCAGGGTTCATTGACTGTTAAGCTTGAAAAATGTGTCCCTTGAAAAGGTTAGGAGAAAGCAAAAAAATGTGTCACTTTGCCCTTCCAGCCATGTTCCTAGGAGATAAGGGGTAAAGGAATGGGCAGCAACAATTTCCTGTATGCTTTTTCTTCCTGCCTGGAAAAAGCTGATAGCCTCTCACTTGTCCTGCATCCATTATTCCAAAAGAAGGAGGACATGGCCAAATCAAGTGGGGGTTCTGGGAAGAGATGCCTAAAATTCCTGTTGGGATTTCAGAGAAGGCATTATTTCTTTCTTATCCTCCTATGTTCAGAACCACTGGAGGAACAGGCAGAAGTAGATTGACGTAAAGGTGTTTTAATTGACAAAAACTGGACTGAGTGGATGCTTCAGTGTGTAGTCAGTGTACGTGTCCGTCAGAAATGTACTGATAAAATGATAGCTTACATTTGCTTAAGCTTGCCCTGGCTTCATGCTTCATGTGTGCCAATTGGTCTTCAGGAGATGGCTTTCTGTCTCTACCCATGAAACCTCTGACTCTGTACTGGGTCTGCCTGCAGAGATGCTCCGAAGTGCCGATCACAGGGGTGTTTCTGGTTATACTCACATCTGCTCCCCCTGGCTTCCCCAGGCCTCTTTCCACTTCATACCTTCCTGAGACCACCAGTTCAACTCGTGTAAATCTAACTTTTATGGGGACCTTGTAGTCCACAGGCTTTCATTTGCCTGAAGTGTTCATCTGGGTTCCAGAAGTTTGGCCAAAGGATTGGTCACTGAACTTTTGATCGCTGTTCACGTGGGCTGAATTAGAGAAAGAGCATCCCTGTGCCTGCTCCAGGTTCACGTGTGCGCCAGCCCACTCTGGGTGAGCATCTCACTATTCCATCAGCTGTAAGGCACTCAGATAAACTGTTGAAAGTTTATTAATTTCATTTGGTTTCAGCCACAAGGGAATCTTGTATTATATTTAACCTCTCAAGGCCTCTGTTGAGGCCATACAGCTCATACACAGCACGGAAACTTGGGTAAGATCCAGAGAAACGCTGGGGATTTAGCTCAGTGGCCCAGTGCTTGCTTGACAAGCGCGAGGTCATGCGTTCGATTCCCAGTACCAAAAAATTTTTAAAAAGCACATAACTCAGCAAAAATGATTCAAAGCATGAAAGATGGACCGTATGAAGCAGAGGAAAAGGCACTGAGATCATTTATTCTAAAAAAGAGAAGACTTTGCAGGGAAAGAGGTCTGCTTTAGAGCTATAAAAATTATAAAAAGTTGCCCTGAAAAGAAGAGAAAGCATCTTAAGAGTTGATCCGAGGTCTGTGGAAGACTGTTATGTGAGGAGGGGCAGAGGTGGTGAGTTGTAGAATCATAGCGCAAGAAGAAACCTTAGAAACCATTTTCAGTTCCTTCTTTATTTTTAATTAAAGTATAATTAATGTCCAACACAATGTGCAAGTCTTTTTTTTTTTTTTTTTTTTTTTTTTTGTGGCACCGGGGATCAAACTCACAACCTCACGCCTGCCAGGCAGGCTTAAGCTGCTGAGCCAAACCCCCAGCCCCCAATGTGCAAGTCTTAAGTATTTGGCTAGATGAGTTTCTGACCATTGTATGTACCCTAAAGCAGATAGAAAATTTTCATCACCCTGGGAGATTCCCTCATATTCCTTTCTAATCAGTCCCTTCCCTCCTCTGCCAGCCTCTGTGGTGAGTCCCCAGGAGCGATGAGGAAGAAGAGACTCCGGATGTCAAGGTGCTTGTCTCAGGTCACTGAAGGTCTGAGAACAACCCCTGAAGCCCACGTTTTCTGGTCCCCACATAGGAACCCACAGATAGTTTTCCTCAAATTTACATTTATGTTTGTAGCCTTATTGGTCTTACTTGCCTGTAGCTTGATTACCTTAAAAGTTCTGCATTTTCTCCTAGGCTTATCCATTAAAAAAAAATGGTGCTAATTCATACAACTGGACTCATCTTCATAATGCAGTCTAGGGCCATACATGTCCAGAGAAAATCTGAATTGTCTTTTCCTTTGAGCAAGTGAGATTTTTTTGGAGGGGTGTAATTCAGCTATCTTCATTTATTCCCCAACCTTTGGTGTGCTTGTATGTAAGAAATAATCTTCCCCTGTGGAAACAGGCTTGTGCTTGTGTGTTTTTAGATGGAATGCCTCTTTACAGTGTTCTCGTGTGGAACATAGAATTTAAATTTATATACAATTTCAGTACTGCAGTTATTTAACATGCTCTGAAAGCTTGCTTGTCCCTTCTTCCCTTCCTGCCTTCTTTTTTTAAGACAGGCTCTCAGTAAGTAGTTTTAGGTGACTTTCAACTCACTATGTAGCCCAGGCTGGCTTTGAACTCCCCATGGTCTTCCTGCCTCAGCCTCCTGAGGGCTGGGATCACAGGAGCATGATATCACACCTGGCTAGGGACATGTTAACAGGTAAGAAAACTGAGCTCCCTTTAATGTCAGGTTTTTTGAGGGTAGATAAGTTCTCTCGAGACCTGTGAGTCAGGTTCTAGGAATTCTCTTTCAGCCCCGCCTTTGAATAACTGGCAGTGGTGAGATGGTGCTGGCTGGACTGGGATCTGTTTCCTTAAAAGGTTGACTGAGTTGAGTTTGAATTTAAAGTGATGGGAGAAAACATTGTATCAAAAGTACTTCTTTCAATGTTAGATGGCATTCTGTGTTCTACAACTTCTGATAGGCTTTGTAAAGAACATCTAGGTTACTTTTCAGTAAAATGGCTTGTGTTAGGAAAAGCTGTACCTGGGCCTGCTATTTGGTTCAATGTTCCACCTCCTTCTGAGCCTTTCATTCTAGGAAATGTCGGAATAGGATCTTTAATTTGACTGCCTTGTCTCTCCCTTCCTGAGTTCCGAATCATCTCTGATAGGAAGATTTTTTTTCCTGTGATGGTATTTGAAAGTACAGTACTGAGGACAGAAATTGTTTTTATTGGGGAAAGAAGTAGTTTTATTGTTTTGGGTCTTGAATTTTCCCTCCATCTGGTTTATTCTAAAACAAGATTTCACCACTTTTACATAGATTAGGTGGAAGCTACTTAGTCGATGCAAGTACATTAATAAGTATTTTGACCTGTAAATTTTCACTGCTGTCCAGAAACAGACAAGCCAAGAATTTGGATGAACTGCTTTTGTTTATGAGCCTGTCTGAACCACTGTCTCCTAAAAATTGCCCATGTCTGCAAGAGTTCCTTGCCTCCTCAGCAAGAGGGATAAACGGACCAGTAAGCGTGCCTGTTTCTCCCGTGTCGTTCCCAGGTATGTTGGTGTTTGTGGTCACACGGAGTACCCCTGCCGCTTCCAGGACGCGGTGGCCACCACCCAGAAGATCATTCCTCATCGCGTCTTTGCCCCAGGCTGCCTCGAGGGAGTCTGCCAAGAGACCCTTCTGCGGCTGCTCCCTCCTTGCCTCTCGGCCGCACATGCTGTCTTAGGGACACACCCATTTTCCCGCCTGGATATACTCGTTGTCCCTGCCAACTTTTCAAGTCTGGGAATGGCCAGGTATGTTGGTCTGTTGTGGCACCTAGAGTACATGTTTTGGCAGTTTGGGGATCTTTTCTTGTTTTTCTTGGGCTGTGCCACAGAGCTGGCATTTGATGAGAATGGAAGGAAGGGCCCCGTTGCTCGCTGTAGCACATCTTTTTGCTGCCTTATTCAAGCAGCCTCCACCATGCATGTGCCTGTGAGTATCACGGGCTCAATTCAGACTTACTGGAAAATGAGAAGCCCTCGTTGTTGCTGGGATTGAGAACACACTGTGTCCCCACAGTGGTGTGTGTTGGGTCATGGCTGATCAGGGGCTGTTAGCTGGGGCAGTGAAAGCCTAACACTGAGTCCAAGGTCACAGCGTCAGGCTTTGGGCACAGTCACACAACCTGGTCCCAGGCCCACAGGCTGCCTGCCTAATCCTGACCAGCTGTCTCATCCATTCTCACCATTGGTCACAAGGCAACGACTGGAAAGCCCCTGTGCCAGAGAGACTGTGGATGGATCAGTATAAATCCATCCTCGCTGCGGGAAAAACGGCTCAAAGCAGATGGCTTACTGTGGGGTAGGAATGAGGGGAGTTACTTGTCTTGCTACTATTTTTTTTTTAACACAATAAAGCACATTATTCTTATCGTGGCTTGGTTTGCTTCCTATAGAAAATCAAGACCTGCAAGTGAAAATTTTCCTCTATTTATTGCTTAGCACAAAAATCCCTTCATTAATACATTGTTCATTCAGTAATGGGTAGCTGTGTTCTACTGAGAAAAGATAATTTACTCATGATTTTCCTTGGTTTTTTTTTTTTTTTTCAAATCTTAATCATTAACGCTGAATATGCTTGACTAAGGATGGAAAAATAAGCTCATCAAAACATGCGACATTAAGTTTTTCCCCATTAGTCAAGGAAATTCCTGCTGCCAATTAATTTCCATGCTTTTGAACAGCTGTCATTTGTGGTGTTTTCCCTGAAAACTGCACACATTCTCAGTAAAACCCATGAGTAGAAAAGAACTGACCAGAACATTTGCTTTTGATCTTTACTTCATACATGTACTTTTTAAAGACTGGCTGGCTCAACTTAATCCTTGAGGAGGTCTGAGAAAGTCATTTAGACTGATTTTTATCCTATATTTATAAAGATAATGGGAATGTAGAAACTAGGATAATTATATATATTTGGTTACATGCATCATGTAATTGCCTTGCATGTCTATGTGTAGAATTTTTCCTAACAAGGGGGCTTCTCTGGTCCCTTTGAAGAGTCTCCTGGACTTAATTTAAGCAGAATTATTGGTGAAGCAAGGGTTGTTCATTAAATGTGTCTTATCTGTACACAGTTTTAAGGGACTGTATTTGGGAGTTTTTAGCACTTTATGAGAGCTGTAGTTTTGCAGAGCATGTTTGCCAACAGTTCCAAGTACTGGCCTGCGGGAACCAAAATTTTTCATACGCAGAACCTTATTTTCTATAGCTCTTTCCTGACATTAGTCTGCCAAGACCAGAATTTGTTGACCTGCAGGCCATTCTATAAAGCTTCTCTTTTCAAGTTTGCATGCCCAAGCAGGTTGGCTGGGTGTTTGCTGCTTTTTGAGATATTTAAAGTGATTTAAACATGCTTAACTCTGTATTTTTAAAGTAATAAGCCTAAGTACCTGAGGGCCAAATAGTACTGGGTACAAATGTCAAAAAATGGCATGGGGATAATAACTTTGCAGCAACAAGACTGCTTTTATGCTTAAAAACAGGAGAAATGTACACTTAAAAATTTGTGGTTGGTTGTCAGATATCTTGGTTGTTTTTTTTTTTTTTTTTTTTTTCCTTTTTAGACTGTGGAAATAGTCTGCTCTGGTCTACATGTTTTCCTGAGCTTCATTACCATCCCTGTATTTGAGCTGTGGAAGAGGGATTGTGGTGTCTTCTACTGCCAGTTGGGGTAGGGAAGTGAAGTGGGGACTGATTTTCCAAACTCTGACTTAGATTGATTCCAGTTGCTTGGCTTGACTCTCTCGGGATCCCACCACCTTGAGTCACACGCAGCTGAGTGGGGTTGGTGACTCAGCTGGCTGCTGAGACCCTACTGTTTTATTTATGGTCAAGGCTTTGCTTGAGGTTCTGTCAAGAAATTGAAACAAAAATGACAGTAGGTCAACTCTGTGCACTGTAAACAGGAACAGAGAAAGTCCAAAGACTAGGAGGAGGCATCCAAAGAGACTTCCACACTGAAACTTGCCATTGTCCTGTTATAATATGCTGAGAGATCACAAGATTGCTTGGTAAATTAATGGGGTTTTTCCCAAGTCCGTGTTTTGTAAACACATATGCAGAATCTTTGATTCCGAAACACTGGACTCTGTAGTGATTGGGTCTTAATTATAATAAATCTCATTTTAGTATTCATTTTTTGGCAGTTATCTTCATCATTCCTATGTGAACTAAAACAAGTACGTCCTTATTGTGTTAAATTTTTAAAAAAAATTTTTGGATAATACTCATAATTCTTAAATAATGTCCATAATTCACTTAAAATATTACATATCAGAGTTTGTATGGATAATTGTATGGTTAAGCTTAAAATTCTCCTGATTCTGTTTTTGAGCCTAACCTGGTATTTCAGTGAAATGGGGGAAGGGAACCACATTTATATAACTTGAATTTATGATAATGCCCAGTTAATTTATAAGAAGGTAAGTAATACACAGTGTTTTAGAATTTGGAATGCTTTTCAGACATAGTAGTAAGCAGAGTATCAGTGCCACACATCATGATTTTTATAATTTTTTTATATAACAAGAGCCATGACTTCCTGGCCCCATCTTTGCCCCAACTCAACCTTTTTCTGAATCACACTTCCCGGGGAGGTGCTTTCGTTCTGTTCTGATTCTGAGAAAAACCACTAGTTTGCCTTTCAGATTCTTCTCTGGCCATTCCATCCCCATGTTTTTCCCATTTATGGTTTGCAGGCTTTCTGTTTTTGTTTCATTTTACTCTTGCCTTCCATAAGGACCGAATGTGCTATATCAGGAGCTGTAGAGTGAATGTTTCTTGGATCAAGCACCAAGAGGCCTATGTGAAGACATATATACCTTTTATTTTATTTTATTTCATTTATTTTTGTTTTTTTGAGGCAGGGTTTCACTATGAAGTTGAGGCTGACCTTGAACTCACTTTTAGCCCAAGCTGGCTCAAACTCATGGCGATCCTCTTGCTTCAGCCTCTCGAGTGCTGGGATTATAGATGTGCACTACTACGCCCGGCTCCTGTACATTTTAACTGAGTGTTTCATGTAGGGGCAGCTTTCTTCCTATTGGTATCATTAATATTCTGCCACTTTCATCATACTCTCTCACATCCTCTGTGTCTCAGGTAGAGGTTGAATAGCAAGCCTAATTTCCTCCTATTGAAAAAATATTCATACCTGAAAGAAGCACATCACCACACTTATGCTCTTTGGTTATAATAGCAGTAATGTTCATGGAACAATATCCTGGAACCAGGTTTATGACAGTTGCTTAAAAATTAACACCTCAGCCTTACCTCTATATGTGTTTATAATAAGCGGTTTGCTTCACCATTTGTCTTTCAGCAGCTCACAATTACATGTCAGGAGGCATAATTAGGTTGGCAGAACTACCTTGCTGACATCCAAACATACCCCTTTCCTTCTGTATTTAAATTTTGAGAGTCTTCTGCACGTTATTTCAGAGTGGTGACTTTCTTTTTAATGCACAGAATCAGAAAGCCATAGAGTTCTGCTTTCTAACTCAACCATTCACGTGTAGCTTCACGCCTGGTCCCACTGGGAAAACTAGGGGCGGGGGGCAGCAGGATGGTTATTGATAGATAATTAAATTTTGCTTTGGCCTACTCCCCCCTGTTCTATGCAGTTCTTTTGTTCATTTGTTCACCATTGACTTATGCAGTATTCATTCATTCAAGCTCCTAATATATTTCTATCAAGCACATACTTTCTGCCAGACAGTACCTCGATGCCGAGCCTGCAAGTGTGAACAAGGTTAATGAGGTCTCTGTGCTCATGGACTGGGGATTCTAGTCGGGGGAGAAAAACAGTATACACCAAAACAAGTAATTGAGATATGTGCTGGGAAGGAAATAAAACCAAGTAGGTGACAGAATAGAACAGGCTAGCATCATCCGGGTGGCCTTGGGTCAGCTGAGCCACCCTTATACCCAGGTGAGGAGGAGCAGAGAGAGATGCTAAGAAATAGCACAGTTGGGGTTGATTATTTCAGGCAGCCATGGGTTGTGGGAAGACAGCCAGAGGGGAGGTCTGATTTTGTCTTGGTTTTCTTGGGACCATGGGTGCTACACTGTCTCATGACTGGTTTCTTAGAAGCTGATTGGCCTAACTCCCATTGTCCTTGAGCAGAATTCTCTGTTGCTGGAACTATCGGAGCACCTGGCACTCACACTGTCAACTATCCCTTTTCAGAGAAGAAAGAAGTCTCAGATCACTTAGTTGATTCCTTGCAAACTTTTTTGACACAGTAGGTCAGAAGGAGGGAAGCTGCGTTTATACACTTGCTCATCCTTATTTTTAAGTTCTTTTACAGACTGAGCAAAGGTTTAGAGAAATAATTACCAATTACTTAAAATACCTTCAATACACTTCATGGTAGAGCTCCCTATTACATATACCTTGTTTGTTAAAGACTGGATTGTGCAACACAAAGACTTCTGAATGATGATACTAGTTCCTGACTGTTACACGCACAATTTTCTTAAGTACCTCAATTTGCAAATAAACAGTGTGCGCATACTTGCCCAAGAATGAACGTAACCAGCTTTTCCCTCCACCCGCTCCTCCTGGGGTTAGACAGGGTGTTGTCCTGTTTATACTTATCTCCCAGCCAATGCGTAATAGAATAAGCAAAACATAACATGCCAGTACAAAGGGCCTGCTGTTTTCAGCCTTCTAATTGTGCTCCTTTCTGCCAGGAAAGGAAGCAGTCATAAATTTCTGTCATTATCTTAAGTAGCAAGGTTTCACAGCTTTGGAAATTTTTCTTTGCTTGCTCTTTGTTAGCTTGCACTTGAATTTTTGATCTTCCAGACCAAAACCACCTTAGTTTTAAGCAATGTTCCTTGAAATTTCAGGGAGTGTGACCCCTCATTTCAAAGCAGGATGCATCCTTTGTCTTGGCCAAAGTTATCTCGTTGCCATCCAACAGCTGATGATATACTAAGCCTTAAATTAGTGTGCCTTTCAGTTCACCCTGCTGCCAACTCTTCTGTTTCTCTGATATGCTCTGTAATTGGGGTTTGCATACATGGTTTTGTGTTTGTTTGTTTTGTTTTTGTTGTTGTCTCTTACATTCTAATTCTCAAATTTCTTTCCGTATGACGTTTTAAAAAAATATTTTGTGGCCTGGGAACATAGCTCAGTGGTAGAGTGCTTGGCTAGCATGCGCAAGGCCTGGTTTCGAGGCCTAACACTCTGCACACACACAAAGAATGGGCCTTTCCTTTCCCTATTCTCCAGTGTAACTTTCTCTGCTGTGTTGAAAAGGCCAGTATGAATGATAGTAAGTGATTCATACCATCCTATTTTTCTCTTATAAAATTTTAATACTTTGTGTTTTTGCCAACCCTGCCATTGCTGTTGAGATGAACAAACCAAATGAGTTTTAAGTAGTGAGGTGCTTTATGCCCCTTGGCACATCCCTTTCTTGCTTTGAGTTCAATTTCTCCCATTTTGTTGTTTTATTTTCTATTTTTTTCCCCATCTTACTCTGCTCCTTTTTTTTTTTTTTTTCTTTTTTCCTTGCGATACTGAGGACTGAACTAAGCCTTTGCACTGACTAAGGTTCTGAGTTGCTCAGCTTGGACTTGAACTTGCAACCCTTATGCCTCAGCCTCCTACAGTACTAACATTACAGGTGTGTGACAACACACTTAGCCCCTTTTCCTTCTTGAGAAAGTTACAGTGGTACCTTGGTTCATGAACTTGATCCTTACCATGATTCTGGTCCCAAACTGAACTGGATGAGAACTGAGTCAAATTCAGTGGTTAGGTGAAATGTTGATGTTAAGTGGATATTTGATTCAGTTCTAGTCCAATTCAGTTTGCAACCAGAATCATAAAAAGGATGAAGTTTGTAAACTGAGGCGCCACTGTATTTGATTTTGTTTCTTTCCTATCTTCTTGGGAGGGGCCTTTCTCTTTTTAACATGTTCTAGTTTTTTTATTTTTCTTTCCTGAAATAGTAATTGGTCCTCATAAAGTGATGTTCTTCTGGGACTCTGAGAGCCCTTGGATGTTATGATTTTGTTGGTCTTGACAGTATAGCTTTTACTAAGTGGAGTGAGGGCATGGGGGCTCAGCAACAGGCAGGACTGAACTGTAGCTGTCTTGGAGGATGAATCTGTGTATCGGCCTCAGGGTCTCCCTGTGGAAATCGTAGTGTCTGTCCCTGTGGTTGGAGGTAGTGTTGAAGACCGGCATTCACTGTTGGCTAGTTTTGAAGCAGCCATAGAGTCTGAAAACCAGGCAAATTCCTAGATGACAGGAGTACTTTGGGGCCAGACTCTCTTTTTTTGTTGAGCACCAGGAAAAGTGAACACACAGCTTCTGGGTTAGCTGAAGTCATCTTCTCACCATCAAATAGCTGTGTTCTCATCACACCCAGGAGTAGCATTTTATCATCATTATGCCATGATCCCTTGCTCTCTGAAAGATTATGCTTAAGTGTTCTGTTTTCTTTGAACTGTTCTCCACACACGTAGATTGACAGACGTACCTTCAGAAAGTAGTTAGTGCCAGGACCATCCTTCAAGAGAAGCTGTCAAGCCTTTGAAAGGCCTTCCTGAAGCAATCATCCCTCTACCTACATTTGTAATCTTCTCTCTCTGTTGATGTCATCATAAGCAACTAATCTCTTCCAGTCCTTGAGCATGATGTGATTGTGCCAATTTACCAGTGCAGAGCAATGCTCCCCACCCCCACCCTGTGCTGCTATTCTACAGAAAGCGTCATTACCGGACAGGATGTACATTCTCTGGGTGGAAAATGAAAAATGGAATCAATGCCAAAAATTGCCTGAATTGGAATATTCCCGGTCTTTCAGGCTCTCACTCCTTAGCCACTGCAAATAATGTGTTTTTGTACTGTTTTCTGTGTGTATGGGGACGTGGAGCTCTGTACAGTGTATGTTTCCTGTAAGGACCAACTCCTTCACAGGTGAACACCCACTCCAGAAATAGTCTACTAGCACGGTGCAGTGTGTGAACACCTCCCCACTGCCTGTGTGCAGTACAGCTGGTGTCTGGCTGGAACTGATAGACATCAAAGCCTCTGAGGCCTGTTTATATATAATGGTTGAAAAATTGTCTTATCCCTAAAATACAACCGAAGGACTACACAGCTATGTTTCTTAAAAAGAATGTTCACTGGATTATACTAGGAGGTCATATATGTGAGAAAAGACTTGAAGAAAGACTTAAAAATGGAGTACTTTCTTTAAATATTGATTACTAATGTAGGATTTGAGGGTACAACTCAAAAGTCCAACCTGATTTAACCCAGAGTAGAGCTCAGAGGTAGAACACGTTCTACTTCTTAGTTAACTAACCATGCTATTTATAGAGGTGACTGCTCTGAAAGTCTAGACATTGTTCCGGGAGGATAGAATGCCAGATCTGCAGTCATTGAGCAAACCATATCTGCCCTTCACCTTCCCAATTAGTTTGCTAAAAATATCCACCTCCCCACTCTTCACCATAAGATGGAAATCTTGTAACTTCATTCCAAGAGAGTGTGGATGACAGTTAGGTTTCACTGCCAGTATTTTAGATAGGCAGGAAGAGAGGTGGCCTTGTGAGCCTAGTGACCCATCATCGGGACTTTGTGCCTTAGAGGCAACCATGTTGAATTGTTGGGAATTGGTTGGCAGATTCTAGTTGTTACCGTGGTCTCCTCTCCAAGGACACTGTGAAGATGTAAGGTTGGTGGTTTCCTTTAGGAATAAGTCAACTGCAGTTTCTAGAGTTTTCCTTCTTGTGAAATTTATGAACATCTCATTGAAAGCTGGCACTTGGCACAGGATAGATGGACAAAGCCAGGAATTCCTTCAGTATGCCCGTATCCACAGACAGGTGTGATAAATGTTGGTGATGCTTGGCTACAAGCTGACCTTGTATTGGTGAGACCTTGAGCTTCGATCAGAATTTCCTGAGTTTCAAGGAAGACTAGTTTTGTGGAATGTTAATAATGTGGGAAAAGGAACTGTGGGTTAATTAGTTTGGGAAATGAATGGATTAAACAAAGTTAAAAGGGATTCTTAACTGGAGGGCTTCTAAGAAAGCCTGTAATATTCTTATTATCTGATTTAATGTCTTGGTATATCTATGCTTCTCGAAGACAGAGCTAGACTGTTCCCTTACTCAGCAGTAGTCCCCCATACGTGCATCCAGGGATCCCCTTTCCAAGTGAATGTTTTATGGGATCACTGTGGTCCCAGAGACCACCTTCTCAAATCACACTTTGGGAAATGATTCTGTTCAGAAATATCTAGGCATCCACAGCTGGCTGTAGAACCCCCACTGTCATTCTGCCAGTGGTGATTGAGGTCCTGCACATGTCAGGCCCTGGGCAAGGACTTCTTTGTAGGAGCACAAAAGCTATCATAGGCCCTGCCTTTTGAGGGACTCATAGTTTAGTACAGGAAAGCCCACACTTTTCTAATTATGTATCCTTCTTTGAACGATTATCTGCCCCATGATATTAATATAGCACTATTAAACACAAATAGAAAGTTTCAAAGGATGGGAAAAAATAATTATATAAAATGAATTTTGTCATTTTCTTCCTTCACCCCTGGGATTCCTGCATCTGCCTAGGTCCCACCATGGAGACATTTAAGGCCAGGTTTTGAGTTTCTGGAGTCTCCTTCAGGAGGTTTCTAGGTTCTTTATGTCCTGTGCAAAGAAGTAGTTAAGACAGGGGCCAGGGATGTAGCTCAGTGGCACAGCACCTGCCTGGCAAGCACAAGGCCCTGGGTTCGATTCCCCATAGGAAAAACAAACAAACAAAAAAAGAAGTAGTCACGACAAATGCAAATGGTAGCAAGGTTTTACATGCATTAAAGGTAGAAAAAGAAACAGCTCTGCAGAGCAAGTTTGGGCCAAGAAAAGGTAGGAAAATAAGTACATCCTATAGGATGAGAGCAGGCTATGGTGAGAGAATACAGTAGCTGGAGAATTCAGTGTCAAGTGTCCTTTCTATATCACTCGCTCTTCAGGCTGGTGTCAAGTCTAGGCCATCCTGTTGAAAACCTGCTTGTGTTTTTGCAAGAAGTCCATGTGGCAGGGCTTTGGGAACCATTCTGCACATGTGTCCTTAGATTTTGTAATTAACAGGTCACATCTATATCCCTAGCCAGTCTACCACAGCTCATCCTCCTGCCTCATTTTTCCTTGAGAGATACATACCCCATAAAGGGAGAAAGTGGAGGTCTCCGTCTTCACGTAGGTACTTCCTGCTCAAGAAACGATAGGCTTTACCTGCTGAGGATTACATGCTCTCCAGTTATCTCGGGGTGTTGTGACTCACTGGCTGGGTTAAAGAAAAAGAAAAGTCATCAGAAGATCCTGAGAATAGTGTTAGAATTCATACAAGCTAGCTATTAAATGAGAGAAATCATGATGAGTTTGTCAGGTGAGGAACTTTACTAGTAGCTTGGGGATGCAGAGCCCAAATATGAGGAATAGGTCAGATTTCTATGCTTCTTTGGGGAGAAAGTGTGGCAAAGATGGATGTTAGATAAATTATTGAGGACCTGCGAGCTGTAACCTTAGCAAGATTACTTATATTATGGGGCTGATTAAAAATAGGAACCTCAGTACAAGTGCCCATTTACTTGTTTGTGCCTAGAGTGGTACTAGAGTCTTGCTTTTTGAAGAGGAACCTCAGGTCTTCCAGAGGTTCAAAGGAGTAGTTTTCTTCTTTCGGGTGATGTTTTTCTTCAGACAATCCCAGTAGGGCTGGCTTTGTACTAGAGAGGTGAATCCAGCTGTCTATCTCTGTCACCTTTAGTGCAGTGGGTGTGGCAAGGGTCACTGAAAGGGGAGCCCTTCCATTTTGGTTTTCTTTGGTCTGTGAGTCCCTTCTTTCCAAGTTTTAATGAGTACTTCCTCTCCAGAGCAGACACTAGGTGGTCCCCCTGGGCCAGGAACTGGGAGGATTCTGTTCTCATACACTCAGATGGCCTGTTGTACTTGGCCTAGATTAATCAGATATTGTAAGAGTTTTGTGGTGTCTGGATCTACTACCATATCAGAAGATGGAAAAGACCACTCATAAACATCTCAAATGAACTCATATTTAGTCCAGTTTTGGGGGTGTTTCAAGACCTCATGAGGGCCAACGGCAGTAATTAAGAGTCAAGACTAAGAGCTCTCTTGGCATAGTCTTCCCAGAGCTTGCTTTAGGATCCGTTGGAGCTCTCAACCTCTCCAGAAGACTGAAGTCTCCATTTGGCTTTATACTTAAAGCCTTTGCCACTCCTTGAGTTATTTGAGAGGCAGAGGAAGGCCCCTTGTTACTCTGAAGGGACTAGGGTAGCTCCAACTGCAGAATGGTTTCTTTGAGGAGCAGCTTGACTACCTCTGTAGCTTTTCCTGAATAGGTAGGGAAGGCCTCAATTTAACCTGTAAAGGTGTCAGGTAGGACCAGTATTGGTTTAATTGGTGATGTGTGAATAATGTCTAATTACCAGTTCTCCTTGGAGTATGTCCTTCTCCTCTGTACAGGTTCTAATGAAGTAGGTGGTTTGAGCTTGCCAGGGTTATTGTAAGCACAGAGTGGGTAAGCTTTGGAGACCTGTAGAGTGTTGCCACTAGTTCTAGTCCTCTAAATATTCCATTGACCATTTCCTGTGTAGGGTTTTTATAGCTTTCCATTGCATACCTTAAGGAAGGACCACTTTAATGCTACCTCAGGAACTGGGAATAAGGCTGGGGTCTTGAGGGGTATAAACTGCCCTACTTACTTCCCTGTCACCCTTTTGATTTCCTAAAGACACTTTTGACATGTTTCTTTGTTGTTCCAGCAGTGGTCTGCTTGAAAAAATAGACTGCCTCTAGGAGTTGTAGAATTTCTTGCTTTTGTTTTATAGATGATTACTTCTTTGTTAGCAGGCTCCTTTCTTTCCAGACTGCTGCATGGGCATGCAGTACCACAAAGCCATATGTGAAGTCTGTATAGATATTAAGCTTTTCACCTTATCCTAATACCAATGCCTGTGTAAGAGCTAAGAGCTCTGCTTGTTGGAGCAGAGGTGCCTGAGGGAAGGTGTTTGGCCTCATGACCTATTGTAAACTGACAACAGCATAACTTCCCTTTCAGTGTCCTTCTTGGATGAAGCTACATCTATCAGTGAACCACAGCTTCTCAGGGTCTTAGAAAGCAGGTGACAGATGTCTTACTTACTCGCATAGGTCTAGGAAATCACCTGTTCACAAGAGCACCTAACTTCTGAACCTGTAGGCATTAAAGGGGAAGGATTAAGAGTAGTATAAGTCTTTATAGTAACCTCAGGGGTATCTGAGAGTATGTCTTGATACTTGGTAAGCCATTCCTGTTAACCACAAGTAACTTTTCCTCTCAAGAATACCCCTGACCTGATAGAGAGTCAGAACTTCTGGTTTTTGCTCTAAAGTTAGTTTTTCAGCTTCTTCTGTTCCACTGCCTGAAGGCAGGGGGTGGCCATCCAGCAGCCATTCTGTTGAACTTTTTTGAAAAATATGCCACTGGGCAGAGTTCTTGTCCTGGCCTTTGAATCAAGACCCAAATCAGTTCCCCCTTTTTCTGATATTTAAAAGAAAGTGTCTTAGTTACTTTTCTCTCATTGGTGAGTGAAAATACCCAACATCCAAAATTAGGGAAGGAAAGGCTTATTTAACTCACAGTTTGTGGAGGCTTCGGTCCACAATCAGCTGGGTCCAAGGCAGGGTGGTATGGCAGAGGGGCAGCCATTCATGGTGGCAAAAGATTAAAAAGCAACTAGAGCAAGAAAAGGGGAGGAGCAGACCCCTCTTCTTTCCTCATATTGTATGTGGGCTACATGCCCTAAGATGGGTGTAGCACTTACACAGCCAATCTCAGCACTAGATAGTGAACCAATAACAAACTCTAGATCAACTACCTCTGAAAAACCTGCCCACCATGACCACATGAGGCTTTGGGGAGGCATCCATGCACAAACCACAAACAGAAGGGTTTTCGTAAGTCAGATATTCACAGTAGTTAAACCTGAGTAAGGGTGTGTTTTATTTCTTGAATGGCATTGTTAGTCACTTTTGCCTATTCTAGAGGCACAAATGTAGGACCATTGATGTATAAAGACTTCATATAAAGGCTTCGAATTAATCCAAAGTTAGGTATCAGGAAGGAATGAAGCCATTGTTTGGTGGCAGGAGGCTCAAGATCACAAATAGCTTGGTTCTGGTCGCTAAACAGATGTTGTTCCCCATGTATAAGAATTTAGCCCAAGTATTGGACTTTCTGGAGGGATATCTGAGCCTTTCCCTTTGAGACTTTATATGCCTTCTTACGTAGCAAAGTGAGGGTTTGTATAGTATTATGTTTGGATAACTCCCAAGATGGGCTACAGATTAGAGTATCATTTACATACTGTAGGCTGGTTCCCTGTTTCTGCTCTAGGTTCCCTATGTCTTTTTCTAGTGTCCAAGTGAAAAGGTGAGGACTATTTCTAAATCTCTGTGGGATAACTAAGTATACTGCTGTTTTTTCTTTCAAATGGGATTTTCCCATTCAAAAGCAGATAGAAACTGGGAATCCAGAGGAGGGAACTAGAAAAGAGAGCATCTTTAAGGTCTAAGACTGAGAACTCATTCATGTCTCCTTGAATTTGACAGAAAATTAATTGTATTTGGATGTGCCACCAGAGGGTCAGTTGGAATTACAGCTTCATTAATGAAGTGGAGCTCTTGTGCTATCCACATTCTCCTGAAGGCATTACTACAGGTAGAATGGGAGTATTGCAAGGGCACTGACAAGGCCACAGAAAACCACATTTGAGAAAGCTGTGTGTAAGAGGCTAGAGGTCTCTTCTTTGGATAATGCTTTCAATTAGAAAATTAGTTGGGATGTTTTAGTTTTATAACTATTGGCATAGCTGAATTTGCCCTACCAGGTATTCCATTATACCATGCAACAGGATCCACCTGTTGACTAATTAGAGAGACCTGTAACAGTTTCAACAGGTCAAATCCACTCTGGCCTTTCCCAGTATTTGAGAATTGCCCTTAATTTTGCTAGTAAATTTCTTCCTAGCAAGGGAGCAAGACACCTCTGATAGTTAAAAACTCATGGTTAAACATTTGACCTTCGACGTGACATCTCAGATCAAGAGTAAGGAAGTTTACTCTCAACCCCAGTTATGGCTAGAAGAGGGTTTTCCAGAGAAGGAAGTTAAAACAGCCCTTTATCTACAAGTAATTGAATTGGCTCACCCATGGTGTCCAGGTGCTGCATCCAACGCAGCTCTTGGAAGTTCCCAGGGGGAAAGGATGGTGAGAAGATGAAGCAGTAAAGGTAAGAGAGAATACACAGAAAGCTGAGGTCAGGTATAGCCCTCTCTTGGGCTGAGATGAACAGGAACTGCTTAACCATCACAGCACGTTTATTCATTTTTGCAGGTTGGTGTCACGTGACACCCCTTTGCCTGGCAACTTTGGATTGGAGCAGTTTGTTTTTATGACCAGCCTTGCCTTGCGCCCTCATGTGTGATCAATTTCCAGATTTTTTTTTTGACCAACCAAAACAGACATATATTTTTTCAAGTCTCACAACACTTAAGTATGCTCAAACATTATTCAGTCCAAACAATGACACATAAAATATATCTATAGACAGATACATTCTCAGACAACACTTGTCTCTGTTACTTTTCTCTCATTGCTGAGAAAAAATACCTAACACCAAAAATTAAGGAAGGAAAGATTTATTTAGCTGATAGTTTGTGGAGGTTTCAGTCCATAATTAGCTGGCTCCAAGACAGGGTGGCATGGCACAGGCGCAACACCTCAAAGCAGCAGCCAGCAAAAGCAGTCAGACCAAAAAAGAGGGAAGAACAAGCCTCTTTTCCTCCCTTATATTGTATGCAGGCCACCCCTACCCCTGTCCCCCAGGGCAGATGAAGCACTCACAAAATCTCTATGTTCTCCTCTTACACAGGATGAGGATATTTATAAAGTAAAGATCCTGGCTCCCTGCTGAGTCTCTCCGTTAAACTTCTAAACTTCTCAAGTTGACACAATATATCGACCATGACAACACTATTTAAAAAAATCACAAATTTGGGAAAAAGTTTCTTCCTGTCACTTAATATAATGATATCATCATGGTTGTTATGCTAGTGTGTTATATTGACCTTCATCTCAAGTTTTCTTTTCTTTTCTTTTTTATTTTTAAGAGTATATATCAGAATAAAACCAGTCAAAACAAATCAGTGTAAGAGATACAGGATTTCAAAACATTATGAAATCAACAGTAGTTCCAATACCTTTTGATGTCTTCAAAATAGCTGCAGATAACTTCAGACATAGTATAAATCAAATAGAACAGAATAGAATAAAAACAGTAAAAACAAAACAATGAATGCAACAAAGGATTTCAAAACAAACCAATAGTAAATCCAAAATTGCTACCATAATATATCTTGCTATCCTTGAAAAGCTTCTCCTGCCATTGGATTTATCATAATCAAACAAAACAAAAGAGAATAAAACCCAACCCAGCAAAACAATGGAAATGATATAGGACCTCAAAATAAGAACATAGGGAATCAACAATGGCTGCAACCCTCAGAAGGAAACCTCCCCTAGATGACATACTGCTTAGATATCCTCTGAACCTATGATCAGACCACTGGCCCTAGACCTGCAATGTTAGTGAAACACCAGAGCACCACAGGCATCCAGTTGCATTTCACCTGGATAGCTATCGTCACAGCCTGTGTTTCTCTGCATGAGCAGGTTGCTTGGAGGGGGGGAATGGTACTTCTTGTTTGCCAGCCCACGCTCTGGAAGGAGCTGGGGTCTGGGTGTTCCCAGTCTGGCTGTGGCCCACACATGGCACTGGTTCCCAGACTGTGGCCATTGTTCACTCTAACCATGGTCTGTGAATGGCACTGTCTCATGGGGAGGAGGCTTGGGTCTGGTTGTTCCCAGTCTGCTGGAGGCCCACACATGGTGCCGGTTTCCAGACTGGGCTTGTTTGCTACTGCAGCCATTGTTCTCTCTCAATTTCCAAATTTAACTCCCCTACATCTCCCCAGGGCTTCACTGTTTTGTAGTTGTAAGTGATGGGTGGTCAATTGAAGTTGGGGGAGCTGTGTTTGGAGGATGCTGCAGACAGTATTTTTTCTTGTGGTTATACTTTTCTGCGGGATGTTCAAGACCAAATTATAGTGAGATCTTTATTAATTTTTTGCTATCTATCAAGGTCAATTAAGTTTCCTCAGGAATTACCTTGGACCCATGCACAGCTCCTCTCAATACTTTTGTCAGTGTCAGCTGTCTGGATGAGTCATGGCCATTGCTTGACCAAGTTGCTTTTTGTGAAAGCTTGGGAGATAGTTTTCTCCTGGTGACTTTCCTTAGGCACACTATACATCAAAAATCACTTCCCTCTGTGGTCCCACAATCCCCTAGGTCAGAAGTCCAGGGACTCCTTATGGGACATTGCAGGAGAGGTTTGTCTATGTCCTGGGTCCTCATTGACCTCAAAGGGCTGGGGCCAAAATATTGGCTGTTCTCCTAGCTCATCTATCTTTCTAGTTTTTGGTCTCCAAACCTAAGTTGCTGAACATCCATAAGAGAAGATTAATGACGTTACATTGTAATGAAGGCACTAAACAATATTACTATCTCAGCTAAATATAAAGCACCTTAGAACATAAAATAGAACTGTCATTTTCTAACAACCATGGATGTTCTAATAGTTGAATCCCTGTACAATGTTAGCAATTACATACTTCACACAGAAAATTAGAAATCAAAAGGCGTACATAATATTGCAGCATGACAATCATGATGACATTTTGTAACATACTTAAATTTTCATTTTGACATAGACTAACCCTTTAAATCATCTCTATCTAGTAATAAAGAAACTTTGACCTAACTTGTCCTTTAATGGGATGTACATCATATAAGTTTTTGTTAAAGCCAGATGTGTAAATCTGAAAGAAAAGTCTATCACTGTAAGCGATCCTCATTCCACACTTTAGAAGACCCACACATCTTCAGGTATGAATACATTTAATACATTACAAAAAAAAACAGTCACAGTCCGTGGTAACAGCCATATAAAAACCTTTGTACCAGAGAATCTTAAATTAAAAACCTTATTGTCTAGAAAACTTAATCCTTTGATGAATGAGCAATGTAAACATATTCCAATAATATATTTTAATAACATTTATTGGGGTGTCTCCCATAAGGCTGTGGAGATCATTGGGGCCTCCTCTCAATGAACAAGAACTGGATAATGTTTTCAGGCAGCTGCTTTCTTATTTATCAATTGAAGTCCTATCCAACAATTTTTCTCCACCCTAATAGATTTTTATTTAATTATCTTAACAATTTTTGACGGCCTATGAGAAACCTGAATTTGATATCATTTTGACCAGCTGGCAACCCAGGTGGAAGCATGCTTTTTAAATCTATGGACCAAATTAAATTATGAACAAATGTTCCAAAAATGTGAAAGAAAAAGGGGAAAGAGAAAAAAAGATTGTTGCGCTCAAATAAAAAACAGCTGTTCACAGAATGGACCAGCAGACAAATGACTACACAGCTTACCAGACTGGACAAACAGACAAACATCTTACAAAATCAGAGTGCACTTAATACATTTTTGAGCAAATTGAGTTATAATAACTCTCTTACAATTTTAGAAGTTTGAAATTATAAATAGAATAATTAGAATTATTTGTTGGTTGATTAGCAGAGATCTCTCATAAGAAGAATTTTTGAAGGAATAAAATCTTTTATCTGTAGCTAATATATAATTTTTGCATTTTATTTTAAGAATATTGGTAACTTTTGTGTTCCCTTTTTTCATGTAACTTTCAGCTCATTTATCTCCAAGCACTCTGCCACCTACTCAGACCTTTGATTGCCATATTTGGTTACCATCTCCTGGGCATTTTGGGTCAATTTCTTCAGTTGGCCCCAAGTTGGGTCCAGTCCCATCTTTGTCTTTTGACTCTAGAGCAGTCTGTAAGGTATCACTGTCATAAGACTGAGCATCAGCTCCTTGAAAGGTGGAATCAACGTCTTCAGGTCTGGGTCCATTATATAGCTGGACAGCATGCTTTGGTACCCAGATAGGCCCTTAAACATTCTCTGGAAAGACACAAGCATAACCTTGACCCCAAATTAGTACTGGGCTGGGTCCCTTCCATTGTCCAGTATGAAGATCTTTTTCTTTTTTGTGGGGGGAGGGTATTAATGGGAATCGAACTCAGGACCTTGTGCTTCCCAGGTAGTATGAAGATCTTTCTAAAGGATCCTTCTATCTTTTTGCCCATTACCTGATTGAAATATCTTTCTGCTGCTGTAATCCTATCCCTAGTAGGATTTACATAGTTAATAGTATATACCAAGTGAAGTCTATTATGAGGTGTGAATTTTGTTGGGCAGGATTCACCTTTTTGTTTTTGTTGTTGAATTTTGAGCATATGGTGAGCATTTTTCACAATTTTTTGACCTTGAGAGTTATAAGGAATTTCCATGACAAGGGAAATATGAAAAGTTTTACAAAACATTTGGAAGGCAGCACTTGTATAGGCTGGACCATTGTCAGTCTTAAGTGTCCATGGGCAGCCAAGGGTACTAAAAGCATCTAAACAGTGAGCAGTGACATGTTTAGCCACTTTACCAGTGTGGGCAGAAGCAAAAATAAATCCTGAGGAAGTGTCTACTGAAACATGGACCCAGTGTAAAGAGCCAAACTCAGGAATGTGAGTGACATCCATTTACCAGAGATGGTTGGTTGTAATCCTTGGGGACTAACCGCCACAGAGGGTGAGGGAAAAATGTATTATGCATGAGGAACATTGTTTAACAATTTGTTGAGCCTGTTTTTGAGTTAAATGGGACTGTTTGTGTAAGGAAGAAGCATTTTGATCCACGGTGGAGTGGGAAACAGAAGCCTGGTGAATGGTATCTGAGGGAGTAACAGTGCCAGTAGCTAGCAACCTGTTTATTGCAGCATTTTCCACAGTGAGAGGCCATGACAATTGGAAATGAGAATGTAAATGATCAATAAAACAGGAGACATGATGTGAATGAACAGCAAATTGAACAGTATGAAGTAAATGAAAAAGATCTTCCTAGTTAGTGTCAATGGTGGCAGTTTTAATGTGGCACATCACACTGCAAACATAAGTGCTGTCTGAAAAAAGGTTAATTGGAGTGGGTGAATGATCTTAGAAGGCCCATAGAACAGCTTGTAATTTTGTCTTTTGTGCAGAAGAAAAGCCCATATCCTGTATTTGGGAAGAGGAGGCCATAACATAACCTCTCCTGCCCGAGGAGGAGCCACTTGTGAAAACAGAGACACCTCTGGCTATGGGAACAGAGCTTATTTTGAAGGGAAGACAAAGGGTGTGAGGGAAGCAAATTCAGTTAGTTTATCTGGAGGATAATGACAATCAGTAACACCAGGGAAGTTAGCTAACGCAGTTTGCCAAGAGGATGAGAATTGCCATAATCACTGTTGTTGAACTGAAGAAAAGGGAACAATATTTTGCACCTCACATCCAAAAAGCTGAATAACGTGTATCCACCCATGTGCAATTAGTCCTTCCACAGCAGCATAAAAAGGAATGATGGTTTTATGTGGAGCATGTGGTATATCTGGCCATTGTAGAGGGACCTGAAACTGCCAAAGGACCCTGGTGAACATATGTTGTTAGAAAAATAATTAAAAACATTGGTGAAGAAGGGTCAACTCGAGAGAGTTGAGCATTAGAGCCAGATTAACTTTATCCAAGGCAGTTTTATTCTCTGATGTAAGTGCTCTTGAAGAGGTGGGGTCCGGGTCCCTCTTGAGAATGTCAAAGAGAGGAGTAAAATTGTGAGTTGTTAGCCTAAGAGCTGGGCAGAGCCAATTAATATTACCAAGTAGAGTCTGAAAATCAGGGTTGCAAGATGATTAACCTGGATTTGAACAGTTTGGGGTACAATATGTGTTTGTTGGATAATGTGACTCAAATATGAAAAAGGTGCCATAGTTTGAATCTTTTTTGGGCCCACCACTAGACCTGCATTACAAGGGGCATTATCTAATTGAATAAATACTTGGCACAAGGTGGATGAGGATTTATGTGCTGTAAGAATGTCGTCCATGTAATGGATAAGGTAAGCAGATAGATAAGCCTGATGGACTGACAGAATGACTGCAGCCACAAACTCTTGACATAGGGTTGGACTATCTGCCATTTCTTGTGGCAGACAATACCATTGGAAGTGGTGCATAGGGGCCTGATGATTAATAGAGATTAAACTAAAGGCAAAACGTTTTTTGTCTTGAGGGTAGAGAGGGATAGTGAAAAAACAAAAAAACCAACCAACCAACCAGACAAACAAAACAAACCTCGAGTCTTTTAAATCATTCACCATGAGGGAAAAATGTAGAGGGAAAGTTATGGGACTGGGCAATCCTGGTTGAAGTGCTCCCATAGGATCTATGGTGCAATTAACAGCCTGCAAATCCTGTAGTAATCTCTGCCTTTGTTTTTTTAATTACCAAAATTGGGGTATTTTAAGGACTATTGGAGGATTCTAGATGCCTACCATCATCTCTTCATTAACCAGTGTATGAGCAGCTGTAAGCTTTTCCTTGTTGAGGACTATTGATTAACCCAAATAGGGTCCTTGGACATCTAAATTATCTTGGATGCCATCTATGGGGTTGGAGAAGAGATCAAAGCCCCTCCTGAAAATGTGAAGGTGAACAGCCTATACCAAAATGGTCCTTTTTAGGAGTAACTGAACAAGGTTTTGTTCTTTTTTGATTGTTTTACCAGGCCTTTGAGTGGGAAGGAAACCTTGTTGATGAGTCATCCAAGAGTGAAGGCCTAGCAAAAATGCCCCTATCCTGTAATATGTCACCACCCCATAGATTGGTATATGGTGGAGGAAATAAGGTGAAAAATGTCCAGAATGGCTTTCCGCATCCTTCCAAGTTAGCAGTTCAGCACTTCTACTAGGGTGAGAAACATTGCCCGCCGCTGTGGCTCTGTAGTTGTCACACCCAGATGCCATGCCATGGGCCTGTGGTGTTGGGCAATAAGTGAAACATCCAAGAGTCCTTTACATGTTCTTCCTTCAGTAGTCAATTCCATCTCGGGACAATCTTTTTTAATTTGTGGAACCTAATATGTATCAGAGGACCTAAAACACTTGGATCTTTTTTCCTTATTTATAGATTTTTCCATTTTTGTTGAGGGAAGAATGGCCAATTGAGTAATATGAGAGTCTGGGCTAACTTCAACAGTGTTTCAAATAGATTGAATCATTGCATTGATTTTCCCTGTATAGTTAGCATTGATGACATCAGGCAACACCTGGAGACTCTTTAATGTGAGACTGCTGCAGCCTAGCCTAGCAGGAGTCCCACTGTTCCATGAGGCAAAGGTCCATAGACGCCAGTTGGAATACCTTGGGGTCCCATTTCAGGAGTTAGTACGAATCTGGAGGAGGGACTGATGTCCAAGCCTCTGCTGTCTTTTGTCACTTGCCAGAGGTCAGAAACATGCTTGGCATTGAAGGGTAGGGTTGGAGAGGAATTAGGGAAAGTATCCCCACTGTTTGGCAGGGCTGGAGCAGGCCCCACTGGAAGTTTCCCAAAATGGGTTGACATTCCACATTAGTTTTGGATCTGTACTCATTTGCCCAGTGATACCCTCATCTCTACTTTGGACAGATAGTACAAGATTTTGTTGAAGGGACAGGTAGCAGCTGCTGCTACTACAGGTGCAGCAGAGCAATTTTTGGCAAAATTTCCTTGGCCCCCACAACAAATACGTAACCCTATTTTTTTTCCTTTCCTCTAGGCTGTGAATGAGTGACAACTGCTGCCAAGTTAGCCCCCTGCACGTATGAGGGGTCAATATTTGCACAAATTTGAATCACCTCAGCCAGTGTAGCCCTTCTTTAATGGGCTCCTAAAGCCTCTTTATACCCTCTATTTGCATTTTCGAAGGCCAGCTGTTGAAGTATTAATTTACTAGTCTCTGTATTGCTTATAATCCTCCCACTAGCCTGCAATAAGTGTGCTGCAAAATCTTAAAAAGATTCATCAGGACCCTCTGACGAATGGAAGTCATATCAAGGAATGTCTCACCCTTTGAAGGAAATTTCTTCCAAGCCCTTGTGGCAGCTATTTTAATTTGTTTATATACTTGTAATTTAGAAGTAAGTTGATTATTTGTGGCAGGAAAGGCACTTTCTCTGGTTAACATGTCTTTTGTAACAGTTATGTTGTGAGCAGCATTGTGAGCAGCCTGATCTGTGCACAATTCAAAAAAAATTTCCTTTTCACAACAAATATACCTGTGGATTTAAATGTGGTTTAGTTATTCCTTTCCAGTCACTTGGAGCATGGCCCAGGCAGTGGCTTGGTGCAGTTGTGTGTGCAGTGACCAGTCTTCTTGCATTTAAAATAGGAACTCTTTCCTTGATTGTCCTTGAGTTTTTCCCTTAGCCACCTTGCGTGTACTTAAAACATTGCCAGTTGCAATAATCATAATCTGAGCTTGTCTTTTTTCTTAGCTCTCCTCCTTTCATCCTCATCTCGATCCTGATTGTTGAAGACAGAAAAGGCCATGTCCAGCAGTTGGGTCATAGGGGTCCAGGGGCACATCTGAAGTCTTTGTAATTTATGCCAAATATCAGGACTGAGTGACTAATGATGTTCCATTAATGCCTGTCCCACCTTGGAAGATGGATCTACTTTTGCATGTTTATGAATAGCTTCTACTAAACAGCTATGGAAGACAGCTGGATTTTCTTCTTTGCCTTGTGTGACCACTCTGTCCCTTTCATGATTAACATATTTCTTTATGTACCTTTTTATTCCCATGCTAAGGGCAGTTATCATGTTAGATATCATTTTTAGCCCATTGCTAGTATAATTGTCCTAGTTTGACCGTTGAAGGGAAAACAACCTCTCCCAGATGATTTCTTTGCCTTTTTGCAGCAGATTGTTCATCTGCATACACCCTGGTCTCTTCTAGAATTCTGTCTTTCATCTTCACCACAGCAAGTGGCCAAGATGAATTGGACATCTTGCCATGATAGGTCACTAGGATCCTCTGAATGTCAGCCTAGTCCTTCTTCACATTGTTGGATATCAGCCACTGCAAAAGGAATCTTGACTCAAATGTTCCCCTCTGCTCCCAGGACCTCTCCCAGGAGCAGAAGAGATTGTGAGTTAGAAGAGTAAGAAGCACCACTTTAAGTAAATCCTGTGGGGCTTACTGCTGTCTGAGGAGCCTGCTGAAGTGGCTGAAGAATACTAAGTTCCTCTGGAGTGTTAGACTCTGGTAGAGTTACTGAGTCACTTGAGGGCAATGGGACTGATTAACTGGTCTGTAGATTATAAGTAGATGTCTTGGTTACTCGTCTCTCATTTTTGAGACAAAGTACTAAAAACCCAAAGTGAAGCAATGAAAGGTTTATTTAGCTTATGGTTTGTGGAGGTTTCAGTTAATAATCAGCTGGCTCCAAGGTGGCATGGCACAGGCAACACTTCAAGGCAGCAGCCAGAGCAAAAGGGTGGGAAGAGCAAACCTCTTTCCCTCCCTTGTAGTGTATGCAGGGCACCTCCCCCTCATCCCCTAGGGCAGATGTAGCACACATAAAATCTCCTTGCCCATCCTTTGCACAGGATGAGGATATTTACAAAGTAAAAATCCAGATTCCCTGCTAAGTCAGTTAAACTTCTAAACTTCTCAAGTTGACACAATGTATCAACCATAACAATCCACCCCTTGTCAATTTGGCAACCGGACATATTTTAAATCAGCCTTCATATACTAAGGCATGCTTATTCTTAACATTTTGCAATTTGAACATTATAACACAGCTTAACAGTCCTTAAGAACCAGCATTAAGTCTATTGCATTATTTTAGAACCGTAACATTTTATCCTTGGACCTCCAAAGACTCATGCACATCCCTTTATGCAAAAGGCATTTAGTCCATCTGCAAGAGTTGCCAAAGTCCTAATAGTTTCAGCATTGCTGAAAAGTTCAAGTCCCAAGTCTCCCCCAAGATGGAAGGCAAACTCTTAGCTGCATACCCCTGTACAAATGAAAACAAAGTTAAAGACTTCCAACATGCAATGGCACAAGATAAGTATTTTCATTCCAAAAGTTACAAACAGGAGAGTACAAAGCATAGGGACAAAAGCAAGTCCAAAATCCAGCAGGGCAGACATAAAGTCCTGTAGTTTCTTGTGCACCATTTGAGGCAATATGTGGCAATTGTGAGCTCCAAAGGGCTTGTGTGGCTCCACCCCTATGGCACTTCTGGTGGTTACCAATCCCATGGCTTCTCTCTTGGCTGCTTTGCTCCCTCCTTGCAGGTTTCCCTAGATGACCCATGTTCCTGGATTTTCCAAACTTCTGTGGTCTCTACTGCACCTTTGGCTTCACACTCACAGCTTCACACACTGCCCTCTCAGGAGCACACTGCCTGGCCTCCCAGGCCTTCTGAAATTGTGTTGGAACCCTTTTCAACCTCAGAACTCTAGCATTCTGTAGCACCTAAAACTAGCACCACATGGATGATGCTGAGGTCTTCTGCCAACTGGAACAGCAGCCAGGCTCTCCTCTCTTCTGGCTATAGGGGTCAAGTGCCTGGATCATTGGGCACTCTGAACCTGATTGTGAGGAGCAGATTCTCTGTGCTGCCGCTATTCTGGAAACTTATGGGGCCTCCGTTGCCATTCTGGGACATGGTGCTCTGAGGCTTTGTCCTCAAAGCAAAGTCTTCCACTTTTGCAGTTTGGAGGCTGCAAACGTTTGAGACTTGCTGCTTTTTGTGATGCCTTTAGGCCATCTTTTCTATTCCATTCCTTCTCAGCAATCAAAATTTCTTCAGCATTATCTTTGCAGTCCACAGCTTTATTGGAGCTTCCTTTCTGGCCAAACTCAGTGTTTTAAATCATTCTGCTGGGAACTTTGCACTTGATTTGCAACATAAATCTGGTTAAAAAACACCCCCAACAATAGCCATGCTACCTCCTCGACATTTGACTGCCATGAAATTTCTATGCCAGATTAGTTAGTCCACCACCCTTAATCTCCATCTCAGGCAGAGTCTCTGAACGTGAGCAAAATGCAGACAAACTTTCTGCCAAGCTATAACACATCGTGTGGAGTCCAACAACCAATGCAGTCCTTCTTTCCAGCAGAAACCTCCCAAGCCTGGCCTCTACTGTCAGGCTTTCTGTCAGCCTTCTGGTCTTCTGAGCTCTGACTAGAATCTCCCATGCAGAACAGCCTAAGCCATTCCAGCTCTATACATTCAGGTGACATCCCTGAACCTTTCCAAACTCTTCCCACAAGCCATTCCCAAGGGCTCTTGAAACACACTGGTCAGGAATGGTCAGCAACAATCCCACTCCTGGTACCAAATTCTGTCTTGGTTACTTTTCTCTTGTTCTTGAGACAAAGTACCCAATGCCCAAAGTGGAAGCAAGGAAAGGTTTATTTAGCTTATGGTTTGTGGAGGTTTTAGTTGATAATCAGCTGGCTCCAAGGCAGGGTGGCATGGCATGGGTAACACTTGAAGGCAGCAGCCAGAGCAAAGAAGGCAACCAGAGAAAAAGGGCAGCAGTAGGTAGAGCAAGCCTCTTTTTCTATATGCGGGATGCCCCCCACCCAGCCCCCAGGGCAGATGTAGCACTCACAAAATCTCCTTGCCCTCCTTTGCACAGGATGAGGATATTTACAAAGTAAGAACCCTGGCTCCCTGCTGAGTCTCTCAGTTACTTCTCAAGTTGACACACTATATCAACCATAACAGTAGGCTAAGGAGACCTCCCAGTATGGTTGTCTTCATTAAACAGATGGGAAGACCCGTATTCCTGAGAGACAGATGGGGATTTGAAGACAGGATCATCCCCCTCTTCCTCAGGGACCACACTACATAACCTAATTTCTGGGCTTTTCCAGAGAAAAAGAGCCATAAAACCTTCAACGTAAGGGATTTCATACCATCTTCCTTGCCTTTTGCAAAAATGATCTAATGAAAAAAATAGCATTGTAATTTAAACTGTCATCTTAAACTTATCTCTCACCATTCCTGAGTTCATAGTGGACCCAAACCATATAGCAATAATTGATTAATCTTTTTTTTTAATTGCCATAGTTGGACTGTTCTCACTGATTAAGGATGCAACCCAGGGCTAAGATTGGTGGAATCTACAGGGTGCTGTTCATGGTGTTTATCATGATTCACCTTGGGTTGTATAGAGAGAGGTCTTGGTTTCTTCAGATGATGTTTCCTGAAGGAGAAGACCTGTTGAGTCCATAAAGCTTCCCTTGTGAGATACAAGTACTTACTAGGGAGACATCTGTGCTGAAGCTGGGGTGACATCTGTGTCTTTCTTAGAAGAGTAGGACCTCCACAAGGGCTCTCAGTTTTAGAACTCACCATACTATGTCCCACTAACTCCTTAAGGAGAAGGGTGGTGACCTCTAGGAGCTGTTTTGGAAACTCCCATAAGATCAGGGTGGAGCTCTGCCCCCAGAGACTCCCTTGGCCACTTGAGAAACCACTATTCTTAGAGACCAGGGTGGAGCTACTTGAGAAAAATTATCTCTTAATATTTGAGTGCTTTGGTGCTTTGTTTAAGGCAGTAGAGATAGAAACTTTAAAAAAAGTTAAAAAGTTCTAAAAATATGGATGGTTCTACCTGTGCATACTCACAGCTGTTTGAGTAGAGCTTTACTTCACTATTCCTTTGTTCTTTTCAGGCCATCAGGTGTATGTGTCTAAATTACCTGAATATTTGAAATGAGGAATCCAAGCGCCAGGGATATAGCTCAGTGGTAAAGTGCCTGCCTGACAAGTGTGAGACCATGAGTTCAATTCCTAGTACAAAAA